>BHFT01025130.1:0-23969 GCA_004320025.1 Laticauda laticaudata | reverse complement strand
GTTCCAGCTTTTTTACTGCATTTTTGTGTTCATCTAGGTGGGTCCTTATTCTTCTATTGGTCTGCCCAATGCAAAACATAAGCAGAGAGCAGTGTTTCAGTTTCAGTTTTACTTTCACAGCAACAAACAGCTTTACTACAGAACAGTTGAGCTAAGCCACACCTAGGCTCCTTACTGTCTTCTTCTTGCTCACACAGCAAATACTACTTTACTTTCCAAACAGCCCTCAACTGTCTCACACATTGACAGGATTCTAGCCAAATGAATACCGATGGATGTTGGTTGGCAGAGGCACAATTTTTTTCCATTATTTTCCTCCGCAAAAACTTGCCCAATCACATAGTTTCATAGCGAAGCAAGGGTACCCCGCTAGTGTATATGTAATTGTAATGGTATGTGAGAAAGATCTTGAGAAATGGGGTGAAGTGATACTGCCTAGGGAAAGGTCAGATAAAAGACAGCATAGCCTTCGCTGCATAATGGATGAGGAAAGAGGTTCAGAAGGGACACTCCCAACTTCTCAGACTGTCAAGGAGAGAGTGGAAGATCTGCACTTTTAGACTTGCAAGATTCTGTTAATGTAGCTTTACAGCAAAGTAGAATTAGTTCATCTGATTGTTTCCTGTCTAGTTTAATTGGAAATGTTCACAATAGCATAGGAATAGGGCTGGGAAAAGAATTGTATATATCAAAATCATTTTATGCCATTTTCTACCTTGGTACTTAATTATGTCTTCTTTGTTCCTCTCTTTTTGCTGGTTGTCTGGGTAACTAGTGAAGGTATATCTTTAACAGCCACTTGCAGACTTATCTGCCTTTGAAACCACTTGTTTGTTTATTTGCTTTCCAAATAATTCTTTTCATTTTTTTTTTCGGTAGGGACAAGGGTAGGAAAGGTATGTTTATTGCTAAAACAAGCTTGAGAACCCTAGTGACAACTTCATGATTATTTATTATGCTAAACAGGAACAATACATTTTGCAATGTTTCTATGCTTTACCAAACAGGACAGGCAGCAAAAGTAGAATCTGAATTGTTAAGAGAATTGCAGTGGATCCATGAGGCTTTCTCATTCCCTCTTGTTTAGCTTCAGCAGTAATATAATGAGTCCCTAATTATACTGCTGAAACAAAGAAGTATCCAATAATGGATTTATGAGTGGAAAAACAGTGAGCTACTTGTAGTCCTCTTACTTTGTGGAAATGTCTTAGCTCACATACCTTTTATAATTCAACCTCCNTCAACCTCCATTTTTGGGGTGTAGGCTCTGGCTGGTGAACCTTGAGACTACAGGAAAATCCTTGGTAAATTCCCCCCAACCTACTTTTGTCTATTCCTAGTGAAAGTGTATTTCATAAGCAGTATAGTCAGGAACTGGAGACTAAAACATATGAAGAAAAATTGAAGGAATTGGGTATGTCTAATTTAATGAAAAGAAGGACTGGAGTGACATGGTAGTAATGTTTTAATATCTAAAGGGCTGCCTCAAAGAAGAGGGGATCAATCTATTCTCCAAGCACCAGAAAGCAAGACAAGAAAAAATGGATAGAAACTAATAAAGGAGAGAAGCAACCTAGAACCAAGGAAGAATTTCCTGATAGTGAGAACAATTACAGTGGAATGACTTGCCTACAGAAGTTGTGGTTACTCCAATACTGGATGTTTTAAGAAAGAGATTGGACAACTATTTGAGCAGGGGTTGGACTAGAAGATCCCCAAGATCAGTGGTGGGATTCAAATTGTTTTACTTCCAATTCTGTGGGCATGGCTTGGTGGACATGGTGTGGCTTGGTGACCATGACAGGGGAAGGTTACTGCAAAATCCCCATTCCCTCCCCATCCTACTAACTTGCTTTCCAGCTCCATTCTCCTGTGCAGGGCAACAAAAGAAGTCCCTGCTGATCAACTAGGACTTGGGAGGCAGATAATAGATGGGAGTGGGGCCATTCAGAGCCGGTTATTTGCCGGTATTTGCCAGTTCTCCAAACTACTCAAAATTTCCACTACCAGTTCTCCAGAACTGGTCAGAACCTGCTGAATACCATCTCTGCCCAAGATCCCTTCCAACCCTGCTATTTTGTTATATTATCCTTGAAGCTTCCCAATTGTTCTAATTTCCAAATCTGCAAAGTATTGAAACACCTTCTAGTAGGATATTCAAAAGAAGCTCTTGTCAAGAGTTCTTGCAACAGAACAAACAAACATAGAACCAAAATCCTTGGGTTGGAAAGAAACTAGGATGAGACTAATCTTTGTGGTATTGTTATATTTGTTAACATATGGCATCATTGCATTCTTAAACCTTTCATGCATCACTCTTATAGTCTCCGCTCAATAACTTTTAATAACTGGTATTAATAATGAATAATTAATTAATAATGAAAAATGCCATAGGGAAATAAAAATGTGTGGTACTGCTTCAAAAAAAATTGTTGATATTATATAGCCATTGATGGCCTTATTGATTGAATAATTTGCTTTTTCAAAAGGTTCAAAATCCTTCTTTTAGATTATCTGAATAATCCTTAAAACTTCATTTGATCTACATGGTTCAAAAGATAATTTACTTAGTGCTGCATTACATAAAGTCTTGGCTGAACAGAATTCTATCCTATAGCTCAGGGTCCTTTTTATCCCTCAAAGCAATTTTAAAACAGTTCTCGGATATGTCATTTGTACATATATTCATCAATTATTAAAGACAGTCCAGACAGCAAATACCTGGACCTAGCACATCTTAATTATTCATTTTAATAGCTTTGAAAAGTTTAGCATTTCAAGCATGGCTGAAAAAAATATTCTTGAAGTATATAGTACAAACGTAGGATATAATATTTTGACTATAACTGTGTAAAATGGGAAAGCTGATGGTATCTACCTCACTGTTGCAACAAGATGATCACATTCATAGATCTTCTCCATGATAATCTGTCCCTAACCTGATTTTTCAGATCTCTCAATGTTTCATTCACTGTAAATGCTGGTAATAAGAGCTGTAATAACACTTTTCAAGGTCATATTTATTCTGTGAGTGAGATGATCAGTCTCTAAATTTGATTCAACTTGCATGTGGTTTTGTATTTTAATAGCGGGGAAACCTTAGCTGTTTTGCAGTAATTAATGGTAAACTAGCTTTTGGAGCAAAAGATAACTCTTTCTTTTTTAGAATCTTAAAATTCATAACACCCCCAAAAAGTTTTCCTGGACATTCAAGACTTTAAAAATGATCAGTATAATTCCTTTCTTTTCACATTGTGAAACAAATCTTCTTTTTTCCCCAGCTGCTCTCTTTTAATCTCAAAGAATGGGAAAAGTTTGCAGTATAAACACCCTGGAACAAAGGTTCCCTAAAAGATATGCCAAGAAAAACACCCCCAGGGCTGAGCTACAATAGAGCAAGTGACTTGGATCAGGAACTATCCATTGCATTTTACTGCCTATTCCTACTTTTGACCAAAAGGACAGGAAATGCAACTTCTGTATACAGGGACCTTTAGTAAATGTGCAGTCCAGTTAATTTACTGGTGGCTATGAGCGAACAGTTGTCAAAGTGGTTGGAAGAAGCCCAGCAGACTGTTGACTCAATTATACTAGACAACAGAGCCAATGTTTTAAAGCTGTGAAACATGGCAATTTTTCATACTCCTCCCCACCGTCTCCACACCACTGCTGTCAGAAAGGCAAAGAAACACATCTATTGATGACATTAAAGACTCAAACCATGTGTATGCAATTTCATCTCCTTTTGTTTGTTTTAATAATTTGTAAGAGCGGGAAGCTGTCTGGATAAATAAGATTTCAGCAAATAATTAATCAGTTAGTGGCACTATGGAAGATTTGTCATTTTTTTTCTATTTTATTTTCTGTCAGCATATAACTAATAAAGCAAAGAAAAAGTACTGTAGGCATAAAGTAGTGACATCACATGAAACAGGTCATTAAAAAAAAGAATTAAATCTTTACCATAATGTAGATCATATTGGCTAGTTGTTGCATTGTGTCTAAAGGATAAAATGGACCTCACTGCTTCAGTTCAGGATTTTATTTCTGGGGTTGTATATTATTATAGAATTTTCAAAATCATATTCAAATTTCCCCCCCTTATACCTTGGATGTTCTTGGATAAAGGTCTTCCTGGATTAACAAACTCCAGATGATCACTATCTTTTTATCTTTAAATTCACATTTGAAAACATTTTCTATCTTAATACCTTACTATTTTGTATTAATATAACATTTTAAAACATGGCAATGAACAAGCCCAAATCATATTTAAATCTTCAAATTTACACATCTCCAACATGAAACATTTGAAGGCAAGGCTGTCTTAAATATTGCTTGAGATGTTCAATAAAAATGAAAACAAATATTTTTGAGTTACACTCATCTCAAGATCACATGACAAGTATATGACAGCATTTAAAATGTGATACCCCTGATTTGTTAAATAGGATATTCCAGTTCTTTAGGCTAAGGTTATTGTACATTATCTATTTTTATCTTAGAGATACTCTTCATTTGTTTATATATTTGAACTGTGGTCTTGGGCTCTACCAAAACCTTCAGGCCAATATCCCCAATAATTTATATGTTTCAGAGACTGCCAAGGTTAACCGCCAAGGTTAAAAATGAGAGAGCAACGAATTGTTTTAATTGGATGTCTTGCTGTTTAGCATTTTAGAATTTTAGAAAATCTTTTGGCAGTGGTTAAAACCTTTACAAAAGACTTTGTTTAAGGTAATTCCATTCTCTGCCAAATTTTCCAAACAAACAAAAAAGACTTTTAGCTACCACTTTTAAATTTGAGTTATCCCAAAGGATAAATTTCTCATGAGAACCAGTGTTGATTTTGGCCTTTATGCAAAAACCTTCCAAATATATTTTTACAGCCTTTAGAACAGGAAAAATAAATGTGTTGGCTAAAATTAGTATTTATTTCCCAGGTTTTAAAGGAGCTAGATAATGGTTTTCTAGTTGTACCCAATGTTTATACACAAAATTATCCACATTCCACTTAAAAATATAGATCAAGATATTGATTCCAGCAAGATAAATCAGAAAAACACCATAGTCTTATCAGTGCTTTCTACCTGAAGCCCTTGAACTGTTATACAGCTGTATTTGATGGCCTAAATAAAAGAGTTGTTTGACACTGAAGTTGGCAGCATATACATTTAAATGAATGAATGAATGACCTTCTTCATGATGAAGTCCAGTAGAGGAAGAAACATCTCCAGTTAACCATAAGGTGTAATCCAGGTTGGAAATTAAGACTATCTCTAGCAAACTGTGATGATGTCAGATTTATGAGCCATGCATCATGATATTCTTACACCAGTGATGCAATTGTGTAAGATGCTACCTAATTCAGGGGTGTCAAACTGGTGGCCTATGGTC
This sequence comes from Laticauda laticaudata, assembly GCA_004320025.1. Taxonomy (NCBI): domain Eukaryota; kingdom Metazoa; phylum Chordata; class Lepidosauria; order Squamata; family Elapidae; genus Laticauda; species Laticauda laticaudata. The sequence continues at coordinate 18,572 of BHFT01025130.1, read as the reverse complement.
TGGATGCATCACACACAGGAAAAGCCCGCCCCAGTTCCATGAATGGGAAAAATATCACAACATGTCATGTGCTGGCAAAATGATGCAGTGAGTTTGACACCCTTGACCTAGATCATTTGCATATGTTGTCATTTGCTACACTGCCCTTTGCAAGTCATAAATATCTTATATTATCAGTTCTAGTTTCTGAACTGTCTCCTGCAAACTATCTGGAAATGGATCGTTGCAGACGTTCTTGCTATAACTTTGGAAGGAAAAACTTTGTTCTAGGTTTGGAGATCACATCTTGATAGGAATCGATCCCTCTGTTTAAATGGGGCTAAGATTAAGATCCCCAAAAGCTAACATTTCAACCTACTATAATATTAGTTAATGTGACACAACATGAGCAATTTTGTGCAAAACCAATTGGGTGTAGTCAACCTTAGGTGGGAATAATGAATTCTGGTGACAGTTCCATATATATAGCTTTCACATTATTACAGTAATCGTAACTGAATTTATAAATAATTGAAAGTCCAGACCACAAGAGGAACTATAAGCATTGTAAGTGCAAATGGCATAAGTTTAAGGGGTGAAGGACTGAATCTTAATTCTATTTACCAGTAAATAGAATTACAGTGTTAATTATACTCAACTTGCACAAGGTTCATTTTTAATGTTAATTACATTCAATTTGCAAGGGCTCATTTTTACCCCAAGATCCCTTCTATCTGGTTAGAAGCTTCAGAGGAATCAGTTCAGGGTCCTAAGCCAAGAGCCTATTTTTAGACAAATTGGAAGGAAGTCGATAAAAATGCTATTAATTATTTATGCAGCCATTAGAAGACCAAATATGAATGTTCTGTCCTGATCCAATTAACAGAAAAATTGGTCTAAAGTTATGCAATTAGTTTCTTTTGACCTTGAATTGGGAATAATAGAATTCCAAATGGTGTTTTCTATATATTGGATATTTCCCAGAATAATGAATAGAGCCTGATGACAATTCCCTTAAAGTATTTGGCATTGCACTTCAGAAGCTGGAATGTGAACTTACGTGGTTTGAACTTGTAATGTTCATGTTTGGGGCTTGGGACCAACATGAGTGTTTACATAATTTTAGAGCAGGGGTCATGGCTGCATGGCTGGGGAATTCTGGGAGTGAAATCAACAGGTCTTAAATTTGCCAAGCTTGGACACTCCTACTTTAGATGGCTAAGTGTTAAAGACGTTATTTTCTTGATTATATATTTAATTTTTGCAGCTTGTTAAGACATCAAGAATTGTATTTGCCCAGGTTATGATTAATTTTGAATATTTCTGTCATTATTCCAATGTTTCAATTATTTGAAATTTCATAAAGTCTTATGGGATTGAGCAGTATATAAAGTGTAGTAAAAATAAAATAAAAAACATCTCCATCTGCAGAAAAGCATTGTATTATGTGTTATTTTTCAGGGTTTTGTTTTTTGTTTTTTTTCTAAAAAGGAGCAGGGAAATGGACTTCCAAGCAATTGTTTTAAATTATGGTTTTGACACTTTTTTTTCTCTTCCATTTTTTTAAAATAATGATTTATCTATTTATTTATTCAATTTATACACTGACTATCTGAAATATAGGAATCTGGTTAACAATAACAAAAGGACTTTCATCCTGCAGTGGATTGATTTATTTTTATTGTTATTATTACTCTTGTTATGAATACAGACACGCACAGCCTTACATATGTATGTTTGATTCACATTGTACAGAGCGGTATCTATATCTGTTGGAATTTCTGCTATCTTTTCCCCATCAGACTGGAAAAGGTTGTTTTAAAATACAACCCTTAAAGGAACTTGTCTGACTGACAGCTCCTACGATGTGTCAGATGGATAAGCAGTTCCTCCATTAAAGAAAGAACACACAAAAAAAGCAATGCATCCATGTCCACATAGTAACTTGGGAGGAAGTGGGGATAGTATTTACTGTATTCGTGTGTTTGTTTGTTGATATGATAAGGGAAAAAATGTATTTGTCACTAGAAACAAAACCATGCCATACTCAAATCTATAAGAAGCTCAGTGATGGCTTTCCTTCTTTATGTCTTTCTTACTTTTATTCATTCTTGTTCTCCACCTTTAATTTAACTACAAATTATTTTAGAAGTTGTCTTCAGTAGTCCTCAGAATCTGTAGCTCAGAGTCTTAGTATTTCTTGTTTGTCTGAAATTAAATCTAAAAAGGCTGATCTTCTCTTCTCTTCTCTTCTCTTCTCTTCTCTTCTCTTCTCTTCTCTTCTCTTCTCTTCTCTTCTCTTCTCTTCATCAACAGCACTGAAAAACCAATGAATTGAAAAGTCTTTTCCTTTATTCTATATCTTTGTTCCTACTCCAGATTACCTTGATAAATCATTAAAAATTGTTGATTTGTACCCACTCGTTGTGTGGGCACCCTTTTAAACTTCTGCGAACAATCAAAAAGTGTTATTTAGCTGTTCTCTCATTTGGGTAATGGGGACTGCATTAGTGGGAAAACTTCTAAGACCATTTTCACATATTAAATGAAACAAGTCTCAAGCATCAACTTTTTGAAATCAAAATATATGTGTAGTTAAAAATGCAGTGTTCAGATTTGATTTACTATAGATTTTTTTTTACTAGTATATGTGTGAAAACATTGTTTTAATTTTTCCCATTGTACCGAATCTCTTGTACCGAGAGATTGTACCGAATCTCTACCCCCCAAAAAGTCAGACATATTAGCAGGCACATTTCATTTTTTGTGGGCGGAGGGTTATTGCAGGATTGCCTCTTTTGTTTTCATTTTGTGTTTTTAATTTAATTAAATAACATCTTCATCTTTTTATGGAGATTCTCAGTCATCCAGGTGCCCCGGGGTACTTTTTTTTAAAAAGAGGCAACTGGACTTTCTGATTTTCCTTTGAAGATGTTTCACTTCTCATCCAATAAGCTTTTTCAGCTCTGACTGGATGGTGGGGAATGGAAGGATTTATACTCCTTGCAGACAGCTGGACATTTGCATTCTGTTAGCAGGTCATTAAGGTCACCTGGAAGTTTATCTGTGGCATCAGGGTCACCTGAGTGGTGCAAAATGGTGTGGAGCCTTCTTGGAACTGTTGAAAGGACTGCGTACTTTACACTTTATTTATACATTTATAATTTGCATTATTTATGACTGGGATTAAAGGCCCTGTCACACTGCACCAACGGATGCAAAGAGGATGTAAAACGGACAAAAAAGCTTGCCATCCGTTGGTTGCCATCCGTTGGTTAACCGCGATGTAACTCACTGCCTCCATTTTGCTTCCTCCTATCCATCCAGAATCCCGTTATTGACGTTTCATTCCGCTCAGAAAGTTTTGAGCTGCTCAAAACTTTTGTGCAGAAAATGTATCCAATTCGTCCGTTCTGCGCATCCTGCTACGCCATCGCTACGCATCCATCTGCATTCCGTTACGCATCCGCCTATATCCGCTAGGCATCCGCTGCGCCATTTCCGCGCAACTCGCATCCGCTCGGACAGCAGGGAGAAGCGGAACAGACCAGAACAGATGCAGAACGGATGCCTAGGGGATGCAGGATGGAACAAAGCATGTAAAACGGAAAAAAAAAACGTCCGCAGAGGGATCCTATCTTGGATATTAAGGAAGTCTAGAGGAATGCCTGGAGGATGCCAGGAGGATGCAAAGGGACACCTATACCGCCTATAAAAAGGGAGCAACACATCTGGGATCTCACTTTCAACCACAGCCCTGCTGCAGACCTCTGCAGCCTTCATCTGCCTCTTCCTCTTCCAAGCATCCAGTCCATGTCAACTGTGGATGCGTAACACAGCTCCTTTTGGCAGCCACCATCCTTCTGCAACAGTGCGAAGCCATCTACAGGCTCTGTGAACCTACTACAGGAAGAAAAAGGGCGGCCAAGAAGTGTCTGGGTACGAAGAGGTTCACCAGAAGAGCAGAGACGGACTGTACAACAAGATGATGGTAGGAGCTCAGGAACGGAAGGACACTGCGGCATTCCAGAACTTCATGAGGATGCCTCCAGCCATTTTGACGAAGTGTTTGGAGGCAGTGCCTGACAGCCCAGGTTGAACACCACAGCAAACACAAAATATCCGCTCTCAGCCCTGGACCTGGCCTCAGGGCAAGTGAGGCCACTACACTGCAACACTGGCCTCAGGGACCACCATAGGAGCATGCAAGTATTATGGATGGAGGGGTGCCACCAACACCATCAGCATGTGGTCAGAGAGGTGGTGGCAGGCCATCATCGAAGAATACAAGGAGCAGCTCCTCCAGTGCCCACCACTGAAGTAGGATGGAAGAAAGTTCAGAGCAGTGGTATCAGAAGTGGAACTTCCCCCACACCGTTGAGCCATAGATGGCAAGCACGTGCCTGCAAGCTCCAGCCAAGTCGGGTCCACTTATTCATTACAAGGGATTCTCACATCATCCTCTTCGCCATGGTCGATGCTGACTACAAGTTCATGACATCGATGCTTCAGGCAATGGGTCAGCTTAGATGCCCAGTATTAACAACGCCAGTGACCTCAAGAGAGCTGGAACGCAACCTCATCGTGTGCTTCCCAGATCCAGAACCCCTGCCCAACGACACACAAAGATGTGCCTTACTTCATCGTGGGGATGACGCCTTCTCCCTAAAGAACAACCTCATGAGGCCCTACACTTCCAGACTCCTCACCCGTGAAGGAGGGATCTTCAACTACAGGCTGTCCAGGCAAGGCAGGTGGTGGAGAGACGCCTTTGGCATCCTGCCAACAGGTTCCAGGTACTTCTCCTCACACTGCAGCATTGCCCCAGAGACGTTGAGGAGGGAATCATGGAAGCTGCTCATCCTGCACAATCTCATGCCACCGCTACCCTAGTTTTGTGTAGAACAGGCTCGTGGACCTCCAACAAGGCAATGGGGACATGGAGCCTGGTTGAATGGAGGCAAGGGCGAAACCTGATAGACACTGAGAGATGTGCAAGGCCCCACAGAGCCTCACGTGAAGGGAAGAAGCCAGCGCAAACCTCCTGAAACACTGTGTGCAACTCCCCAGCTGGAGCGTGGAGTGGCAAGACAGGATGATAGATGATTAATGTGCTTCTTCAGCCTGTCTCATCACAACTGATGAGATTGGGCCCATAGTATGTTGGGTGGGCCTACAATTGAACAATGCATTATAATAAAGAGTTGTGTTTATGTTCAAATGTGAGGATCAATGCTTACATTGTTATTGATAATAAAGGGCCAAGGTGTGGCAGCTGGGCAGGGTGGACTCAACAGTCCCACCTATGCTCACTGGAGGTTTATCTATCCCACAGCTATTACCCATCCAAAGGTTATCCCTGCCATCTCCACTTCTTATCTTAACCCATCCAACAAGCATGCAAAGGCTATATAACCATTCTCAAAAGTTTCCACCAAGACATTTATTAAAAAAAAGAAATAGAAAGCAAGTGTATGAATCAAAAAAGACTTTATTAACAAGAAGCTATGAAAAAAAAAGAGTCTCTGGCACTCCCTCTTGGTCGCTCAGTCATCAGGTGAAGGGTCCAGGTGCTGTGGAGTGGCTGGTGCTGGGAGTGCTTGTCAATCAGCTCCTCCAAAAGCAGAAGCAGCAGAAGCCCCAGCCCCAGAAGAGCGAGCCCATGCTGCAGAAGCCCCAGCAGACCAGAGTGGAGGGCCAGGGGCGCGGATGGGTAGCCCGTCCCCCTTGCAAGGGCTGGCAGCAGATGGCTGGGCTTGCTGTGCTTCAGCGATTGTTGTGGGGTTGCTGGCTGGCAGGGAGGCTGGCAGGACCAAGCCTGGCAGGAAGGCTGGCAGGGAGGCAGGCACCAAGGCTTGCAGGAAGGCTGGCAGGGAGGCAGGCACCAAGGCTGGCAGGAAGCTGCAGGAAGGCTGGCAGCCAAGGCTTGCAGGCAGGCTGGCAACCAAGGCTGGCAGGGAGGCAGGCACCAAGGCTGGCAGGAAGGCTGGCAGGCAGGCATGAACCAAGGCTGGCAGGCAGGCAGGCACCAAGGCTGGCAGGCAAACTGGCTGGCAGCAAGGCTTGTCAAGGGCCAGGCAGAAGCAAGGCTGGCAGGGAGGCTGGCAGCAAGGCTGGCAGGGAGGCTGGGAAGCAAGGCTTGCAGGCAGACATGCAGGCAGGACAGGCAAAGGCAGTTGATGTGTCTAGAAGCAGGTCTTTCCTCTGAATGGCGACCTGCTTCCGAGCTGCTTCCGTTATATCCGCGGGGCTGATGCATATGGCATCTCCTCCCCGCATGCGCAATAACACGTCGGCATCCGCTAGGCTCTGCTGTGCATCCGCTGTGCATCCGCTTCATTCCGCTGTGCATGCTTCTGCTATCTGCTGTATTCCGTTCCGCATCTGCTTTGCTGAGGTCCCCCGGAGCCTAGCGGATGTGCCATCGCCTCCCATCCGCTTCCATCCGACTGGCTTCCGTTCCGGCATACTGCTTTCACAATCCCCCTGCGTCTCCCCGCGTCCGTGTTATCCGCTCCGGTTATGCAAATTTTTGCCCCTTCTGAGAGCGGATAACAACGGATGGAACATTTTTCTCATCCGTTGTGGCCGTTTTGCATCCGTTGGGCAGTGTGACAGGGCCTTTAGCTTCATAAATGTGCTTCAATACATCCAGGGGTATGAAAGTAGCATCTTTGTGCAATTATTTAAAGCAGCCACCAATTTTTCTAGGATCATTGGGCAACTGTAGTCTATACAGCGATACTGCCTTTACTATACTATCAGAAATACAACTGCAATTCCTTTATACATCATACGGCCTATACATAAATATTTGTATAAAAATGTGTTCAGTTCCTGCCTTAGCACCTCAATCCTAAATCTTAAAAAAATTATAAAAAAATAAAATATAAATAGCTATAATGTAAGGTAATCTTTATGCTAATTTTGAATAAGCAAATCTAACTTTCTCAAGTTTTACACCTCTCTGTTCTTTACTGAGGTGGCCAAATCCATTCTTGGGTTTCTACGACAATCTGAACAACAATGAGCTACTTTAAAAGACATATTAAAGATGGATTGTTTTAATTATTGAATTCATTAAAGCAGCCATATCATAATATCTAGGCTTAGGCTTTTCTGTTTTAGTGAATAAAAAAAGGTGCTTTTATTCAGGGACCACAGTATGTCATCTGAATGATTTTTGAAATCTATTTTTATGTTATTTTAATTAATTAATTTAACCTTTACACTGCTTATCTCACTCAAGTGACACTGGACAGTTTACAACAATTGTGGATAGTTTACAAGTACTAACATCTAAAGACTTGTTCTGATTTTTCCTATGTAAACTGTAGTTTTATTTCTGAACTTAATTATTTTGCTAGCCTATGTAGTGCTTTCAAAGAAACAAAGTAGGATTAGAAACCCATCCAGTTAAATGTATGGTTATGGAATGGGCCCCAGTTCTCTTCTGCAATAGTATGGTGGATATTTGGGAGCATTGTTGAAATGTAAATAATTATTCCAATTCAGCTTCTTGGCAATAGGTGATCCTAAAAGGATTATTAGTATAAAAAGTTTGGTCTACAGGAAGATAGTAAACTGAGTTGAATCTGTATATTCTCATACATTCTGTGTATTTTTTAAAAAAAAACTACTTAAACTAGAGTGCGAAAAGCTGCTTTGCACATTATAGTTTTGAATGAGAGGAACAATTTTGGAACACTTTTACAACCAGTCTTTTCACAGAGCTCAGGAGCTTCCATAAAATCTATTCCATTTTCACTTCTGGTTTCTTCAAGTTATAATGAAATTGCTTAATGATTTTTAGAGTTTTCAGAGTTTCAGAACTATAATACATTTTATAAAATGCCAGATTTCTTCATTTCAATTCCTCATCAACATGGATCAGAACCTGGGTGAACTCCTTGCCAAATGATTCCAAATACTTTAAATATACAGGTACAAACTTACTCATGATTTTCAGAGGTAATGTGTCTTTGCCTTTGAGAAATATTCTTTTCAATGGCTTTAGTAATTTATTTTCCCATTATGTTTCTTCAGAGCTATGTAAATATGCCTTACATTCCTGAATGCTTTGATTTTGATAGTCTGCTTTAGAACTCTATTTTTAATAATAAATGATTGTTTTTGACCGAGAAACTTAATTTGGGGAGGGGAAAGAGATTGGAAACAATGACATAACCAATTAAATTACTACCAGATATTTTTCTGAACAGATTACTGTGCTAGCCAAGTGACAGCCTTGATTATGTTTGGTTAGGTGCAGCCATATCAACTTCATCATCTGCACACTAAGATATAGATAGATAATAGATAGACAGAACAATAGGGGAGAGAGAGAGAGAAAGAGAGAGAGAGAGAGAGAGAGATGTACCTATGGATGCTGTTCTTTTAGTGCAACTCTGCTTCAATCTTCTGAGAGTCAGAAGATTGTGACTTCTAGTTACACATTAAGCACAACAGCAACTGGGTGGTGACTTTGGCCCCATCACTCTTTCTCAGCCCTTGGAAGAAAGCAACGGTAAACTATTTCAGAAAAATGTTGCAAAGAAAAATGTACGTACTTATCCTAATATTTTTTAGCACCCTGAAGGACATACCCAAACATTCTACATAGATACATTATGATTTCCTAAATTCTTGGGAAGAACCTGATGTGTATGAAGGCCAATACTAATGAAAGAACTGGCAGCCATGACTTCATATTGTTGTGAAAAGATAATAGGAGTAAATGTACATCTTCCCATCAGATTAGTATAGTTCACCTTGCCCATCATAAGTCTTATCATCCTGCTAGCATTTTGATAATGGTGATGAGCAAAGATAAATTCTACAGTAAGTGGCTTCCCAGGCCTTGTGATACGTACTTCTTGCAAATATGCTTTTGGCCCCTTCAGGTTCTGACATTCAAGATGAAGATTTTTTTAAATAGGCATTAAATGCCAAAGATGAGGTTTAAGGTATAATTTTGATTATGCAAGTTTTAATTGAGCTTTAATTTATGTAATTGTTGGATTCAATTTTTATATTTCTTCTATTTTTTCCAAGACTTTTTATATTGGGTGATATTTAAAAATATTCTAAAAGTAAATATATAAAAGATTTGGAAAACAGCAATGAAAGGAAGAGATGAGAAGGAGGAGGAGGACAAGACTGATTGCTTCTGATAAAGCAATCATTTTATGTCAATAAAACTGACACATAGCATCAAAGATAATTGTTCTGACCCAGGTCCAAAAACATGACAAACCTTCTGACATGAACTCAAAAGATGCCTTTATTAGGAATGCTGGCAACCCTGGCAAAACGTATCTCTCGCAGGCTAACAAGTCTGTCCACATCAGGCACTGGACCCAGCTGTTCCTCCTCTTCTTTATCAACCACTTCCAGATCTGTTGAGTCTCCATCTAAGGGCTGACAGATGGCCCAGGCTCTGCCTCTCACTCTCTCTCTGCCAGCTCCCAGGTTGCCCTGATGCTGACACTGACTCCTACACCGCTGCCTCTTTCTCTGATTTGGCTGCTTGAGGGGCTGTCGGCCGACAGGCCACAACAATAATGTATATGTATAAAATGGGGGAAAAAGTGGGCTCTGCAATTTTTTTCAGATATTGTGTGAAAGCTCACATTAACTGGAACCATTCAGATTTGGCATCCATTGCACTTATGTAGACACCAGATCTAGTATTATTCAATTTCCTTTGTTTTTGTGCAAGCTTGCTTCACAACTTTATTACACAAAATATTTGAGTACGGCCATTTGAAAGCAGGCATACTGCACAATGCAGTTCATGGATAACTAGAAATATACTAATCTTCCCACTCCAGACATACTGGTACAATGGTTTTGGGGTGTGCTTAACAGAAACATCTTAAACTGTATTCAAGGTTGAGCTAGCACAACAATGTTGTTCTACATTTGTGGTTAACCAGAACATTTAAGTCAGGTCCGCAGAAAAAAAAAAGCACAGTATCAGTTTGAGTGCTTCTTAAGATAGGTGGGTTGCCATATTTGAATGATATACACTGAGAAATGTAGAATACATTTAGTCCTCAACTTTCCACAGTTCATTTAATGACCATTTAAAGTTATAACGGTACTGAAAAAAGTGTCTTATGACCGTTTTTCATGCTTACAACCATTGTAGCGTCCCCATGGTCATGTGACCAAAACTCAGGTGCTTGGTAACTGATTCATATTTATGATGGTTGCTTTACCAGTTCTATTTGTTGCCTTAAAGTTGGTATCTAAGAAGAATGTTGGCATCCAGTATGTAAAACTTCAAATGGGGTGTTGGTATTCAAGAAATTTGACTGACTTGTTTTTTAAACTGAACTTTCAAATTGGTTAGCAGATTGAACCAATCAGGAATAATTTGAAAGTAATTTGGACTTTTTTCACTCTGTAGAATTTTAGATATTTGTACAGCTTTCCTTCCTTATATGGATAAAGATCAGGGGAAATTGGAGGTCGTGATGAGTTCTCTAATATTGACAAGAGCAGTCAGCTCATGAAGTTATAAGAGTTCTGTAAAATGTGACTATCACAATATTTTAGGGGATGTTTTACTATCTCTCTCTTCTGATACAATTTGTTTAGGTAGACTCACTTAGATGGAAAGAGAAAAAGAGACTCATCTTTATTCATTGGGTAAATAGGCCTGAAATAGTGCTTGCTCTGATGCATGTAAATAATAGTCCTTATATTAGTCTATATTAACACATCGGACTTTGATAATGCTGCATAATCAGTATATAATAAATTGTCCACACCCCCACCAAAAAAAAACCACAAAAAAACAGGCTTGCCAATAAATCATGCAAAGAAACATCTCAGTTTAAAAAAGCAAGTGGTCAGAGTATGATGAATTCTCATTTTTTCACAAGCCTATTTTTAAATGATTTTTGAAATTATTGTTGTTAAATGAGTGTCAGACATTTTTAGCACAATATTTCTATAGTTTTCTCATCCTTGCTGTTTCTGCCTTTACAATAAAGAGGGAGAATACTTCAAGAATATAATGTAGGCTACTGTGTTTCCCTGAAAATACAAGCTACCCAAAAGTAAATCCGAGCTTGATTTTTACAAGTGCACCCTACCCCCAAAATAAGCCCTAATTAAGACCCCTGCCAACTCCAGGATGCAAAGGTAAAACTTAAACTAGGGTGAGGATGGGGGGGTGGAGCTGCCCAACTACTTATCTTCGGACAGTTGCAGCCAAGCCTCACGTATCCCGATACCTGCCTTGCTGGGCCATTTCTTCTGCAACCAGCAAGGTCAACAAGTCTTTCCTGAAGGTCTCTGAAGCAGATAACAGAGCTTTCCAGCCACAGAAGAAGTTCCTGAAGATCTTTGACAGCAAAAGGAGATTGGGGGCGACGCACGCAAGTGAGGTGAGTCAATGAATAACATCTCCTGAAAATAAAACCTGGTGCTTTTTTGGTGGCAAAAAATATAAGACAGGGTCTTATTTTCAGGGAAACATGGTAACTCTTGAAAAGATATGGTTATGGTCTTCTATATGGTTGACCAATCATTCCATTTCACCCCATTCTATCAAAATGTGGGACTGCTTTTGGCATCTTAACAGATTTTTCATTGTGATGCTTCTCCATTACTCTCTACATTTATCAAATGTGGTCTCTAAACCCAAAATTGATTTGAAACAAACAGAATCTCAAACCACAAACTGCAGGCAAATGGTATATGGTGCTAGATTGTATTAATTTCAGTAAAGGGAAATAATTTTCAATAAATTAAATTATCCAAGGCTGCAAAAAAAAATGTTAAAAATTAAAGACCCAGGCTAAAGGAGCTAAACCTGTGTTCTTCACACAATACACAATCTTTTTTGAGAGAGAGAGAGAGACTGGGAATCGGTTTGGAACATCTGCCATCTGGAGTAAAATCAGGATGGCTCTCACTTGACGACTTGGTTGTTCCTCCAGGCTTTGGAGTAGGATGGATGAAAACCACTTGCCCTCCACACATACACCCCCTCCCATTTGATGTGTTCTTATATTGAGTGACTGGATCTTATTTAGTTATCAGTTGTTTGGTTAGAATTGTGTTTTAATATGAATTACCCAGAGGTTCTTTGGAGTTGCACAACCCCTAAATTGAAACAAACTAACATTTTTTTAAAAAATTTAGGGTTTTTTAAAGGTTTTACTTTTTAAATCCAACATTTCCTTTCAGTTATTTCTCCAGTGTTGTGAGGAAATAGGAGCCTTTCTATCTCCTCTTGGCTTTTCGTCTTAAAAGTAAAAACGATAGTAAAAATTGAATTATTACCAGGATAGTGTGCCAGGATTCAATGGGGTCTTTTCTGAATATGGACTTGTTTTTACAATGATATATATCTACCAATGAACTCTTCAGGTCACTCTTAGTGCAAATTTCACCTGGTACAAGTGAATCATTTCTCCTAAAAAAAACTTTTTCTTTTTCTTTTCTTCCTCTCTAACAGGATTAAGTCGAGAGAGAGGCGGAAAAGATATTGTTCTGACTTTCCTCCACTAGAATCTAGCATCTAGGTTAATAACTTGGCCTGCATTTGGAAAAGAAAATTGAAGTCATTCTTCTATTTGGTTTAGATACTACATGGAAAAGTTATTACAGGCCAAGTAATGAAGACCATCTCATTTTTGGCACAAACAAACCTAGTATACTGTATCTCAAAGGCGAAATTTCAGCATGTACAGAAATAGAGGATATAGACATGTTAAATAGTTTTATTAGAGGCCAGGATCACAATAATGACAAAGGTGTATCAAAGATAATCTAACCCTCTTTACCAAACAAGAGAAAATATATTGATGGAATTTTCTCAGGCCTGAGTAAGAAAATACAATAAGAACCTGGGAGAGATGCAATCGGTGAAGCATATGTAGTATTAAGTAGAGCAGGAGAGGTCTGATTTCTATGACAAATAAAAGCATGGCCGGTAGCTTTAGGAAATGTTTCAGTTCTGCTTCTGAAAATCAGACATTCAACTTGACTCCAAGGGAAATTTTCCTAAATGGTAAATTCAAGCAAATACACATGCTGTATATATAGACATTGCTGGAACATTTCATTTTTTTCTTTGAAAAAAGCCCTATGGGAAGATATATCTTTGGAACAGTAAAAAATATATGGATCATTGCCAGAATTAAAATAGATAAGTAACTTTGAGTTTCGGTGTAAGGGCTGCTTCAGGTCATGGAGAATTGTCCACTTGCACAGCAAGTTGGACCTTTCTTTAAACATACACAGCTGGCATCACTCTTAGATTTCCTTTTCTTATTAAATGAAACTACAAGCATGGGAAATGTCTACTGTTCTTGAATCTACATGCAAATATCAGAACGTGTGTGGCCCAGCAGCTGTTTATACGGCTCCTGTTTAAAAAACATTGCAGGTCTCTCCATGCAGCACTCTGTTTCTATGCCACAGAGAGTTGCTGGTGAATTTTGGGCTACAGTAGAATTTCAGGGCAAATCTGGAGGTTTGTGTTTGGACCTGAAGAATGACAAGGGAAGTAGAAAAAGATTGCTAACATGTCAAACAACAGCTCTTAGGGAAGACTCTGCTTTTCCCAATTGGGAGATACTCAAACAAAACAATGAATATTTGTTCCTCGTCTAGCTGTGATGTGAGTGGCATGTCTTTTTCACTACTTCCTTTGCCGGATGTTGTGTTGGACAAACAGAGAAGAAATGAGATATCATATAATATTGCTTGGAAAGCCCTTTTTTCTAGACAATATTCCTAATTCTCCCCTTCTCCTTGATACTTTAGAATCAAGGAATCATGTTCACTCTTGGAAGTAATCAAAGAATTTAATAAATAAAGAATTAAGGAAAATACTATTAAAAAACAGCCCCACCCAAGTGAAAGTGTTGATTTCCCCTGGACAAATTTGTGAACTCGCATTTACAATTCTTTTCCACAAATAGGAATGAGAAATTCCCAGAGCTATTCAACACCTAAACAAATCTCCTTAGGCAGCAAATAAAATCAAATGGATAGGAATAACTATTGCTCTTGTAGTTTTTTTATGATTTTCATATATATATATGTAAAAATGTATATGTACATGTATGTATATGTACTGTATATGTAAATGTAAATTTACATATACAATTTATATGTAAATTTACATATACTTCTCTCTTTTTGTGTTTTTCACGTGTGTGTGTATGTGTGTATGTGTGTGTGTGTAGAAAGGCTAAAAACTAGGAGTTTGGTTTCTGGTAGAAGGTGCATATTTCACAATTTAATTCATAGTCCTAGAAATATTTGTACAATCCAACAATTTTATCAACCTACCTACCTTCCTTCCTTCTTTCCTTCCTTCCTTCCTTCCTTCCTTCCTTCCTTCCTTCCTTCCTTCCTTCCTTCCTTNTTCCTTCCTTCCTTCCTTCCTTCCTTCCTTCCTTCCTTCCTTCCTTCCTTTCTTCCTTCTCCCCATCCCCGGTGTGGGTGTGTGGGTATGTGTGTGTGTGTGAGAGAGAGAGAGGAGGGAGGGAGGGAGAGAATGTGTGTGTGTGTGTGTGAGAGAGAGAGAGAGAGAGATTGAGATGCACATTTGAAAGAGGACCTTACTTAGGATGTTTAATGTTTTACGTGCTTGCCTTTTCCCTGATGTTTTTGTGTTTTCTTAGTTTTTCACATTGCCAGGTTAGCTAATAAGGTTCTGGATTGGAAGAGGAATATCTTGCTTGGATTTGCTGTGCAAATATTTTGACTCATTATAGCACTTGTTTGATTTCTAGGCTAATATGTATACCAAGGAATTTATTTCTAATAAATAATTTATTTCTTATTTATTTCTATTTATTTTCTCTTGGCATGTTCCAGCAAAGGTTCCTGCTTTTTATAAAGGAACTCTCTCCTTTTGTCTTCAAGCCCCTGTCACACAGCACCAACGGATGGAAAGAGGATGTAAAACAGAGAGAAATACTTGCCATCCGTTGGTTAACGCGATGCTTCCGTTCTGTATTCCTTTTTTCATCCTCTCTATCCGTCCAGCATCCATCTACTGACATTTCATCTGCTCAAAAACTTTTGAGATGCACAAAACTTTTTGAGCAGAAAATGTATCCAACGCGTCCATTAGACATCCGCTACGCATACGGGGAACATCCATTAGATGTCCGTTGTCATCCGTTACGTGTCCGCTATATCCGCTAGGCATCCGCTGTGCATCCTTCGCGCAACTCGCATCCGCTCCAGTGGAAAAAGGACACAGGGAGGGAGCGAAACAGACGCGGAACAGACACGCAGCATTAGTAGCATGGACGAAGAAAGGATGAAGGCGGATGCAGCTCGCATAGAAAGCATTAAACGAAAAAACGTTCGCATAGGGGATGTATCTCGGATATTTAGATGTCTGCAGGATGTCTAGAGGATGCAAAAAGGACACCTAGTGGAAAACCTATATTTCCTATAAAAAGGGGAGGAACTCACCTGGATCTCACTTTCAGTCCAGCAGCCCTGCTGTGCAGACCTCTTCAGCCTTCATCTTGCTCTTGCTCTTCCACAGCATCCAGTCACCTCCACCATGGATCATCACACACTCCTTTGGTAGCCACCATCGTTCTACAACAGTGTGAAGCATCTACAGGCTCTTTCACTTGTTCTATGCAAAGAAAAGGAGGCAGCCAAGAAGTGTCCGGGTCCGAAGATGGATGGCGAGAAGAGCAGAGTCCGGACTATATAACAAGCTGATGGTGGAGCTGAGGAACGAAGACACTCGTGCATTCCAGAACTTCATGAGGATGCGCCAGCCATGTTTGATGAAGTTGTGGAGCGGCTGAGATCCAGGTTGACCAAGGCAAACACCAACTTCTGGCCCAGCCTGGACCCTGGGCTCAAGGTGGCATGATTCTGCACACCTGGCCTCTGGGAACACATACAGGAGCATGCAGTACTCCTGGAGGGTGCCACACAACACCATCAGCATTGTGGTCAGAGAAGTGGTGCAGGCCATCATAGAAGAATACCTGGAGGAGCCCCCCAGTGCCCCTCCACTGAAGAAGGCTGGAAGAAAGTTGCAGAGCAGTGGTATCAAGAAGTGGAACTTCCCCCAACATTTGGAGCCATAGATGGGAGCACGTGGCCTGAAAAGCTCCAGCCAGGTCGGGGTCCACTTATCACAAACTACAAGGGCTTCTTCAGCATCATCCTCTTCACAATGGTAGATGCTTACTAACAAGTTCATGTACATCGATGCTTCAGGCAACGGGTCATCTTCAGATGCCCAGGCATAAACAAACCAGTCACCTCAAGAGGGGCTTGAACGCAACCTATCATGGGCTTCCCAGATCCAGACCCCTGCTCAACGACACACAAGTGTGCCCTACTTCATCGTGGGGATGACGCCTTCTCTCTCAGAACCTACCTCATGAAGCCCTACACTTCCAGACTCCTCACCCATGAAGAGAGGATCTTCAACTACAGGCTGGAGTTGAAGCCTGGAGTTGAAGCCTGAATGGAGGCAAGGGCGAAACCTGATAGACACTGTGGATGTGCCAGGCCCAACAAGAGCTTCATGTGAAGGGAAGAAGCGCGAACCTCCTGAAACACTGGTGCAACCTCCAGCTGGAGCAGTGGAGTGACAAGACAGGATGATAGATGCTTAATGGATGCTTCCTTCAGCCTGTCTCATCACCACTGATGAGATTGCGTGCCATGTATGTTGAGTGGACCCTACAATTAACGGGCATTTAATAAAGAGTTGTGTTTAGTTGAAAGTGTGTGGATCAAATGATTACATTTGTTTATTGAATAATAGAGAGGGCCTTAACCGGTGTGGCACCCTGGGAGCATAGACCAGACAGTCCCACTAACTGCCTTCACTGGAGGCTTTTATCTATACCACTGCTATCGCTTACCCATACCCACAGCTATTACCCATGCCCAAAGGTATCCCTGCCCATCTTCACACTGCTAATCTTTACCACATCCCACAAGCATGCAAAGGGCTTAACCATTTCTAAAAGTTTCCAACCAAGATTTTTTGACTAAAAGAACTGAAGACAAGTGTGTGAAAGCAAAGAATAATCTTTATTAATAACAATTAATAAAAGCAAAATCGACCCAAGTAAAGTGTCCCAAGCAAAGATAAAGTTCAAATGTAGTCAACCCAGTCTCTGGCACTCTTCTCAGTCAACTCTTGAGGCATGCCCATGGTCTCAGGGGTGAAGGGTCCAGGTGCTGGGGAGGTGGCTGCTGCTGAGTGCTTGGTCTGAGGCACGATATGTTGCCTGGCCCGAGAGAACAACAGGGGTCAGTGGAGAAGCTCTCAGAGAGCCTGGCTTCAGTCCTTGATGTTGAGAAGCCCCTTCCACCATGACATGGGGTGTCAGTCCAAGACTGATGACATGATGTTTTCCTGAGCGCAGGCTTGGCTGTAGGTGGAGGAAGGAGGAGTGGTAGTGGGGCTGCCTGGTCTGCAGGTGGTGAGGTGAGGCGTCGTGGCATCTGTGGGCGTGGGTGCATCTGGTGGTGTTGGGTGGCATCTGTGGGTGTGGTGGCATCTGTGGTGTCCAGTGAGCAATCGGTGGCATCAGTGGCATATGCAATCGTGGATATGGCAATCATAGTGGTGGCCGCGGTGGCATACGACTGTACTGTCGCCTGGACTGCGGAAAGGGCTACTCTGTGGCTGCTGGAGCTCCTGGTAGCCGTAGACTTGGTAGGTGAGGGCTGTTGGAAAGCCTGGAAACAGTGACTTCAGCTGTGGTTGGAGGAGGCAGACCTGGAATGGGTGGGAGCAATTCAGCTGGGTTGGAGGTTGTGCAAAGACCGGCTGATCGCTTGTCCCTCTGATCCACTGGTCTTGTGATTCAGACATGTCCAGGAGGTCTGGTTGACCATAGGTGGAGGAAGGGCTTTGCCAAATGGAGGATGGGACGTCGGCTGTATACTCAGCTGAGAGAGGAAGATCTACACTGCTTTTTGAATGGTGTCCCTCATCTCCAAGCAGGACAGTGTGGCTCTGCCCTCTCGGTCTGGCTCTCTCCCTGCTTTCTGTAGAGGTGGGCTGGGGTGGATGTTTTGGTTGGTTCTCTGGTGGACAGTGCCGCTCTCCTTGCTCCCACTGCGTCAGGGGGTACTCCACGTGCTTCCACCATGGGGATGCAGCTGTCGGGGGGGTCTCCATCGGGCACGCTCCACAGATACCTGCCTGGCCACAGGAGCTGACTCTGGCCAGAAGAGCACTGGCTTCTCTTGCATGCTTGCCTGAGAGAGAGGGTGTCAGGGGACTTCTCTCTTCGTGGTTGGATCTCAACCCTCCAAGAAGCTGCACTTGGCCATCATCGAGGTCTCTCTGGTCCCTCAGCTTGACCGTGGCCATGGCCAGATTTTTGAGGTGCAGCTTCCGCGTACCAGTTGTGCATGTGCTTCCACCCAGCCGAGGAGCACCTCGAAGTGTTAGCCGCGGCGCTCCTGCCTTCTCTCTCCAAGCAGCCCTGCTTCCTATGGTGTCTCGATAGAGCCTGTGTCCCTTCTCGCCATAGATACTCGTTCTCCTCAGGCCATCAGACCTCATCCTCATGTTTCCTCTTTTGAATAGAGTATTGCTCTCTCCCCGTTAC
>BHFT01025128.1:0-57338 GCA_004320025.1 Laticauda laticaudata | reverse complement strand
GGGGGGGGGGGGGGGGGGAAGGCTGATGGCACAGACAGCCCACATCATTGGCTGTTATGATGGCCAATGTGCCTGACCAATTGCTGGAACACTATTAAAGGAAGCAATTAAACATCTCTCTATTTCCACAGAGAGTGTCCACCTTTTGAGTGTGCATCTCAAAAGTCTATTTCAGAGCCTCCCTCCCTCCCTCCCTTCCTCCCTTCCTTCCTTCCTTCCTTCCTTCCTTCTTCCCTCCCTCCCTCCCTTCTTACCATCCCCAAAGAGAAAATCTAGCTACATATTAACCTAAAAAAGAATAATACAGTGCATTAATACCATCTTTTAAGAATGACACCTTGGAGAGTCTTACATGATGTGGACAGAGAATTCATAAATTGCAGGAAACCCTTTGAGAAGGTACCATCATCTACATAGCTACAGTGAAACACGCACAGAGACATGCAAACATATGTTCTTTTTCCTGATGACTATAAACACAGCTGTGCAATTTATTATTTTGAATAATTTTAGAGCAGAGCTAATGTAGACTGTTTCTCCTCAACATCTTCACTGGAACAAACATTGGAAAAGCATGTATATCCAATATTCTGCCCTTTAGCCTTGTATCCTTTATGCATAATTACTCCAGAGGTATTTCTGCCAGGACCCCTCATTCTAGCAAGGTTCCCCTTCCCCAATTAATTGAAGAACAAAGGCTTTGGGCTCTGACATGCTGGTATCTTCATGCTTTCTCCTGTTCCATTCTTTATTTTGAAAAATACTCACTGATAACAACAACCAATACAGCAGAATATAAAGTTTCCAAACTACAGATGGTCTGAATCCATTCTAGGTACAAGACCACCATTTGGAGGACAAATTTTGGATTATTGCTGTGTAATATTTTACTCATGCCCTAATTGGAAGAAAAGGCTTTTGCTCCCATCCCAAAGGTGCTTTTTCAAGAGGCAACTGGACTTTCTGGTTTTTCTTCTTCTCATCCAAGAAGCTTCTTCAGCTCTGACTGGATGGTGGAGAGCTGAAGAAGCTTCTTGGATGAGAAACGAAACATCTTCAAAGAAAAAGAGCTGAAGAAGCTTCTTGGAACAGAAGTGAAACATCTTCAAAGAAAAACAAGGAAGTCCAGTTGCCTCTTGAAAAAGCACTTTTGAGACAACCATGACCTGTATGACTGAGAACCTCCATAGACTTAGATGGAGGTAGGGGCAGTCAGTGGTGGTATTTGCTGGTTCTCCAAACTACTCAAAATTTCCGCTACCGGTTCTCCAGAACTGGTCAGAATCTGCTGAATATCACCACCGCTCAAAATATATCATTCTTCCAGGAGGGTGGTAGGTATTAACTTTCTACAATGGCAAAGTGCTGTGTTGACTTGGCTTCAGCCAAGAGTGGTAGAGAGCCAACGACTTGGAAGGCAGTCCTAAGCAAGTGTTCCCATCAGTGAGAAATTGACTCATAGCTTGGAGTTAACGCTTCTTGCCGCATTTCCTCCTATGATGAAGCAGAGCTGGAAATTAATCAGCTCCACTGCAGAAGGTCCTTAGAAACCCCATGACATTTTTTCTTCTTACAACTGAAGGGGGGAGGAAGAGCAACCGCGGTAATCAACTGTGTTGCTGGACTCTGAGCAGGGTGCTTGAAGGATTCCAGCACAAAGGGTACCATGTAAAATATTGTGTGAACACGATGGCCTGGAAGGTATAGAATAGGAAAGGATGGGAAGTAAACAATTGTGGCTCTTCACACTATCTTCTAGGAAATTGAGGAATGAAGGCCAAGAAAATGCAACATTAAATGCAACATAAAATGCAGAACATCTGAATAGCCAAATGATTCAGGAAATATGCAATAAGCACTTTCAAATTCAGAAGGATGCAGCAGGCATACTGGCCTTCAAGCTAAGCCAAAGGAAGGAGAGTTGCAGTGTACAAATTCCATACTTCCATTAATTCCTGCCATATTATGAAGATCTCCTGCTATGTAAATCTAAAATGGTGCAGTATTAGGACTTCAAAATGAGGTTCCTTGTTCCCTGAAAAAATGTGTTTTTTTTTTAAATTGGGGAGTGCATTATATTGGGATAATGGCAATGATGATGATGCCATTTATTTTACAGATTCCAAGGTTTTGATCTGCTTTGTGCAGAACAGGAAATATTTCATTTTCTTTTTCAGGCATACAGTGTTATTTTTTTTAAATGATATTTTTGAAGTCAATCTACAGCAATTTAAAAAAAAGAACAAAATAAAGAATTTATAACAAAGAGTTCAGATAATCCCCCCTTCCAGCTCCATGCAAATAAATGTATTGTGGAAGAAATTTGATGTTCTTTCAACAGGTAGCTTGCAGATAGATTTCTATGCAGAGTCCCACTCAATTCTTTGGACTTTTGAGGGGGATGAATACTCCACAAGGATGCCTCTATGATGCTGCAGAGTTGCTCTCCAGTCTCCATGGGTTTCACCTCCCTTCCAATTCACACCATTGAATCTTGCATGAATGTATTGCATTTTGCTGTGTTCAGCATTGTACGTGTTGGCCTCAGCATTTCAAAATCAGCTGTTACACCATCTGGAATTCATAAACATTACAGGCACAGCATGGCTTTTTAACCTGCAGCAACCCTGCCAACTATCTGGTGTTTTTCTCCCTCTCCTACTCCTTCCCCCCATCTCTTTCCTCTTGGGAAATGATTTGCCTGTTTGCTCTCCAGGGTAGCTGAAAAATAAAACAAAATAAGACCAGATAAGGCTTTGTTCATACTGGAACTGGAGAGGTTGAGTAACTCATTTTACTTAGGATTCTTGTTTTCTGATGCTACGTAGGCTGCAGCAATTTGACTACTAATGTCCAACAGAAAAGGACAAAGAGTGGGTCAAAACTTTGATTTCTCCAAGACTTTCTCTTCCTCCCTTCACCCCCCAGCCAAGGGTCCACAGTGTGAAGAGCAAAAAGTGGGCAGAGTATCTTGGTTGCCATCTTGACTACACTCTGCAAAAAAATCTGCACTCTGCCCTTGTTCCTAAAAGGTACTGTAGAATCTATATCCATCATTCTGCAGCCTTGCTGGCAAACTTTTCTTTCTGCACTCCTTGGTCTTTGAAGGCAAGCGAGGGAGCCAGCTATCAGAAAGAGAATTGCACAAAGGCAAGTGAGGTGCCTTCATCCTTCTATAGATCTGTTTTGAAATAATTCTTGAAGAAGCATTGACATAACCTGCTTCAAAACAAGGTAGAATTCTTCCTTATAGAAACAAATACTTTTAGCTCTTTACTATTGTGCATCTCAATAAAGGCTCCCTGCTACCCACTCAGGAGAATGTGACCAACATTTTCTTTGTTTTCTTTGAAAAACATAGTTCAAAGGTGCATTTTTCCCATCAAATAGAATAAGCATGCTTTTTTTTAAAAAAATAGAAACACAGCAACTACACAATCGCTCTAGAGAAAACTCTTTCCCCAAACCCTTCAATAATCTGATGGTAGACAACTGCTATTGTTTGTTTCTGTTTTTCTATTTCTTCTAAGGTTAAAGGTAACGGTTTCCTCTGTCCAGTCGTATTCAGCTGTAGCTCATCTCCAATTCCAAGCTAAGGAAGCCAGCATTGTCTTAAGATGCTTCCGTAGTTATGTGGCCAGCAGTGGTAGGATTCAATTTTTTTTCCTACTGGATCTGTGGGTGTGGCTTGGTGGGCATGGCAGGGGAAGGACAGTATAAAATCTCCAGTCAGAGGTGGTATTTGCCAGTTCTCTGAACTACTCAAAATTTCTGCTACCAGTTCTCCAGAACTGGTCAGAACCTGCTGAATACCACCTCTGGTGGCCAACATGACTATATGCCAAAAGTGCACAGAGCACTATTATCTCTCTCCCTTGCCCGAAGTGGTACCTATTTATCTACTTGCATTTGCATGCTTTCAAACTGCTAAGTGGCAGCAGCTCAAGAAAGGGACAGAAGCTCACCCCATCATGTTGTGCTCAGATCTTGAACCCAGACTGTCAGCTTCCTAACTGACAAGCTCAGCGTCTTTAACCACTGAGCCCCTCCTATTTCTCCTGCTGAAACCTAATGTGAAGCCTTTTGCAAGCTGGACTAAGCTGGTGTCTGTGAAATAAATTTCTAATGAAATCTTTTTCTGGAAAACCATAGACAGCAGGGTAAATTAAATCAAGGATATATTGTTAACTGTCACAGTGTCATTTTTACTCTGTGGATTCTTAGCCTAGCCTGATGGTCATTTCTCAGACTACTTCCTAGAGATTGGTTAAGTATA
Source organism: Laticauda laticaudata (assembly GCA_004320025.1). Taxonomy (NCBI): domain Eukaryota; kingdom Metazoa; phylum Chordata; class Lepidosauria; order Squamata; family Elapidae; genus Laticauda; species Laticauda laticaudata. The sequence goes on along the minus strand of BHFT01025128.1, from coordinate 53,062 downwards.
AACATTTTGCTGATCTATTTCATTATATTAATATTTAATACTTTTCTTAATAAAACCATAAAGTTGGGAGGGATCTCAGGGCTAACTAGCATAAACTCCCAGAAGGTGAACTTTCAAAATTCTTCTGAATCATTTCCTATTTGTTTCTGCAAAGGAGAAATAGGCAACTTAAGAAGCTGTTGGACATAAGCAGCAGCATCAGTCCCTGAGCTTTCAAATTAGAATTTCTTGGATCTACTCAATCCTTAAATTCTGCATTTAGGTTCCTTCTCAATTGGAATTGGTATGGTGACCCTCCAAGAAATGCTGTATTAAGTTGGTTTTACATGACAGGAGGCACAAGTGATAGTTGACTGTGGTCTTCTACCTCTTTAAAGACACATTCCTCCCATGTAAGAAGAAAACAGCCCAGCCTCAACTAGGTTATCTCCATTCAAGACCATTTGCCATTCTGACATTAGCCTGATCCATCCATGAGCCAAGAAGTGATCAGGAAGAAGATTATAACAAGGACTTAGATCACTGGGGGCAATAGGCCGAGACTGTAAACCATTCAGAGAGTGCTGTAAAGCACTATGGTGTTCATCGAAGCCTGGCACTCCCCAAGCAATTCCTCAACAGACACACTGACCTGCAACCAGCCTACAAATCCCTCAGAATCCAAACCAACCACACAACCAACCAGAGACAGAAACAATCCTCAACCAATCCCCCCCAACCAGTATTTCACTTCCCAATGACCCTCACCTGATGTAAATTACTCATCACAAGATCCTTCATGAGACTCTCACTGATAATCACACCTGACCCATCACAAGACCTTCACTTGACACACCCACACCTTATAAACAGAAGAACACCAACACTGATATCTGGAGGTTCAGCAGGTTCTGGAGAACTGGTAGCAGAAATGTTGAGGAGTTCGGAGAACCAGCAAATCCCACCTCTAACTGGCCCTGCCCCCATCTATTATCTACCTCCCAAGTCCCAGCTGATTGGCTGGGTCTTCTTTGATTGCCCTGTACAGGAGAATGGAGCTGGAAAGCAAGTTAATGGGGTGGGGAGGTAATGGGGATTTTTCAGTATCCCTCCCCTGCCATGTCCACCAAGCCACACTCACCAAGCCATGCCACACCCACCAAGCCACTCCCACAGAACTGGTTGTAATTTTTTTTTTTCTCACCACTGCTGATATCCCCTAAACTCTGCTGTGGATGTTACCTAGCTTGGTAATGAAACGTTTGGAAACCAACCCACAAGCTCAGAGAAGTGGTATATACGTTTTATTGCTATTGTTATATGGTAGTACTTCAGGTTGTGCAATTCATCTGTGGACACAGAAGTGGCTCTGTAGTCCCAGTCTGACAGTACATAGTCTAGCATAAGGGAGGTGGCAGCTGATTGATATCATGAATACTTTCTGGATCCTTGACAGGAGGTACTTCTTGTAGTAGCTGTGGGTGTTACTCTGTGATGCCGTTCGTGATTTTCTATCCAGTGTTAATACTTTCTGTCTTTCAAAGCTGGTGGAAACTTCATAGCACAGTGCTACCAGTAGAAAACTTGTTACAACTTATTGTTTATTTACTTGATTCGCATGCTGCCTTTTTATTTTTTACAAATAATTAAAAGTAGTGAAAAGATCCAATATGCCTTCCTCCTCCTTTTCCCCCAGAACAAAAACCCTGAGGTGAGAGAAAAGGGCCTGGCCAAGGGATGGCTAACCTTTTTGGCACCAAGTGCCAAAAGTCCAACTCCTCAAAATGCAATGCGCGTGCATGCCCCATCCATGCCCCCCACCTCCATGCATGCACGGATAACTGCCCACAACCACTGTGAATGAACCCTACCCTCAGCATGCACACATGATCCCCCATGCATGCACCTCACTCTTTGTGCATGTGCATGCAACCCTCCTGTGTGTGCCCCCCCACGCCCCCTGTGCATGCACGGCAGAGACCCAAAGTTCAGCTGGCTGATGGGAGGTACGCGTGCATGCACAGCAAAGTTGAGCTGGGGCGACGGCTCACATGCCACCTCTGGCACATGTGCCATAGATTCAGGGGTGGGATTCTACATGTTCGCACCTATTCTAAGCAGTTCAGAGAACCGGTTGTTGGAAGAAATTACTGGCCTAATCCTGTAAGAAAGGCAGGAAGGAAACATTCTGGGGTTGCTTACAGAAACTGCCTCTCCGTTAACCCTTATTACATTCTTGGCAGGACTAGACTTCCTGTCTCAGGAACTTCTCTGAAGTTTTTTTCCCTTCCTTTGCTGGTACTTTGCTTGTTTGGAGTGACCAAAGTAACAATGGCACTGAAAAAAGTGACTTATGACCATTTTTCACACTTATGACTGTTGCAGCATCCCCACACGTCATGAGAGGCCAGGCAAGGAGATGCATGCTTCGATGTGAGTGATATTGAGTTGGCCATGCCAGCCAAAAACATGATCACCAAGCCACGCCCACCAACCAAGCCATGCCCACAGAACCAGTTGTTATAAAATTTGAATCCCACCCCTGCATAGGTTCACCATCAAGGGACTGGCCCAAAGTTACCCAGCTGGCTTTCATACTAGAACTCACAGTCTCCCTTTTTCTAGCCTGGTGCCTTAACCACTAGACCAAACTGGCTTGTTCAGCAGACAACAGGAATGATCTGCAGAAATCCACATGCAAAACAGGAAAAAGAATTTCTATTCACTGCCAATTGGTCACAAACCCAAGTAAGTTTGAGGATTCAAACTGCAGGGGAAAGGGGGAGTCAATAGTATATTGAGAACAATCTTAATTTGAATCCAGGGCACCTACGTTGAAGCCTAATGAGCTAATGACTATTCTAGCCTCCAGATTTCTTTTTAATTTTAGGGCCTTTGATTTACTACTATTGTTTATTCATCTTTTTACTCCTTCACACCACAGCATGGCATAGAGTGTGCCTTCTATTGCAGCCTACCGAGTTTCTGATGGGGGGAAAATATTGCAATTCTACTCCCTCTAACTCTAGGTTTTCCAGGTAGGAGAGTCTGATTTGATGTCATTAATCACTTTCCCCTTGTAAATTACAGGCAAAGTTGGACGTAATACTTCCAGCTATAAACCTATTAAACTGAATTCCTGGCAGCTACAAGGGGAATTCATGACTGCCCACCAAAGAGGTACAGTATCTCAAAAAGCACATCAGAACTCAGAAGTTGAACTTAGCATTTATTCTAGAATGAAGGCATTCTTTATACAGAATGCAGGCAACACTGGATGATAAGATAACTGAAGAAGCCAAGATGACCAGGTTGATGTGATGGATGTTACTTTTTGATTTCCTTTGTTTTCTTGTTTATGTTAATTGATTTTTTATTTTTTGGTCAAGTTACGGAACTAACCCATTTGTATGTGCAAATAAAAGAGCATCATTAAAGGATAAAGACAGGAACAGAATGGTTTCACAGCAGGAGAAACAGTGGATTTCATTATACAATTCATATTTTGCAGTTGAAATCATGCAAAATGTTTACCTACTGGTAAACATATTACTTCCTACCAAATGACTAACTTCTATACCTGTTCTGGAGCACCACTAAAAAAGCAAATTTGCACTTCAATAGCTGCGAGGAGAAAGGGTGAATCTGACATGTTCGTGTGAATCTGACATGTTCAGATTAAGCATAAAGACAGCCTCCAAAATTTCAAAGATGAAAATGCACCATCATCTCCTCACCCCTACAGTCTATAACTGCACAAACTAGAAACACCAGCACTGTTAGAGAAATAGTACCAGTTAGAGGGAAAACTACCCTTGCAATGCAGGGAGAGGGTATATGGTTTCCCAAGTGATTTTGGTCATATCATCATATCATGGCCTAGTTCATATGAAATTAACGGAGCATCCGTAGAAGAGCATGCATGAATGTGAAATTGAATGTTTTAAGCGGTTGTTCCAAATTTCTGTCCTTCAAAATAGAAATATATATGTGGCATGATAAATCAAACCCCCATGCAAGCAAGTTAGATGAAAGCTAAGTAGCTTTCTCTGTTTTGACTTCAAGTGAGTCTCAACTATATGGTAACTATATAGCAACTGTGTACCCTTTTCAGAAGGGCTTTGCCATTTCTTCCTTCCTAGGGCTGAGAGAAGGTGACTGGCCTACAGTTGCTTACTTGGCTCCTATGCCCAAGGCAAGACTAGATCTCCCAGAAACTTGGTCTCTAGCCTGGTACCTTTAACCATTATATCAAACTGGCTCTCAGCAAGCAACGATATTATCCAACAACCTCTCTTTTAATACATGACGTATTTCTTTCTTGCCCAATTCTTATCCCATGTAATCATTCATTTTATCTATGAAACATATTACATAAATTTATTTATTATTGGAAGGGAATTATGGTATCGCAAAGTTTGAAAATCTCTGGTTTGATAACTGTTGGATAAAAGTTTCCTTCTCTTAAGGGGAGAAATCACCCATTTCATTTTTCTGGTGAAGAGTTTTGAAACCCTGGTTTCACCTTTCTCTAGAATGTGTTGGTTTTACATATGCTTTTTTATGGCCATTGTCACAATAGTGAGAAACAAAGAAAGGCTGACCAATACTCTGATATACTTTTGCAGTCTTATTTTTCTCCAACTAGCAGAAGACTTTTGAAGAAAACAACAGATTATGTGTGGTTGATTATTTTCTGAGATGTGTGAATTTCACAGCAACAGTTAAAAAAAAAGTTAGCCACAGGATGACAAAGGGGATAAAAAATAAATCTCAAGGACTGTGATTTAAAAGAGTGACAAACGCTGACTCTTTTTCTGATAGAATACTTTAACTTTCACTTGATGGGGATAATAGTGTCACTTTGGAAGGAAAACTTGAATGAGTATTCAAAGATAGGAATAAACAATTTGATAGTATTTAACTCATAGATGGCAACTCTTATTTTTTTCTGTGACTTTAAATGTGTGAATCAGTTGCTATACTAATTCCTGCTTTACCTTTTAAGACAAAGAACAGTTTGGAGCTATAAAATTAAGTCCCCTTTAACCTTTCATTTCTCATATGTAACAAAAAAAAACCCCTCTCTTTTTCTTCCTTCCTTCCTTGTTTTGAATCAACTCTTGCCTTGCTATTTTCACATAATTCAGTGGTCTGATGTTTGATCTGCGATTATTTCAATGGGATATTCATGATTTGAACAGCAAATTTTATGATTCAGTGAAAGCAAAGATCCCCTGAAGCATACCCCTATGGAAAAAAAATTAGCTTATGCTTCTTTCATTTCTCTTTTGTTCCAAAATGCATCTGACCAAAGCAGACATATTTATTTCTCTGGCTGATTCTATCTGGATTGTCTAGAATATTGACTAATCTATTACAATCTATTCTTCTCTCAATACTAGGATTTGTTTCACAAAATATGTTATTACCATTTATGTTGGAAATTCAGCATAATATTTATGTGTGTGCACATAAACACACACATTATTTAGTGTATAACAACAAACACACACAAAATTTGGTTACCATGTGAACAATGGCATAACAGCAGTTTGTAATTTCCTAAATTTCCATGGATGGATTATTCTGCTTCCTTCTTGCACAACATGATTAATCAGGATATTTCAAAAATTCTGCTGAGATTTAAAATGCAAGTCATTCAGAGGAAGAAATGAAGTAGCGGACTTGAAAAAATCCAGATCTGAAATGAAATGAATGTTGCTTTGAACTCATCTGGTGGGAATCCTACATAAAAGATTAGATTGTCTTTTTCTTGTCTTTAGCTACCAGAACTGGACTGCAATTGATTTGTTCTAAGATGTCTTTGTTGTCTGAATCCTGAACTTATCCACATGAAATGCCTCTTTTACAGTGCAAAACTACCATGCAGCACAGATGGCAATTCTACACAATATCACAGATTCCCCAAATAGTCAAAGGTTAAGCTTGACAAATTTAAACACACTGTTGAAAATCTGCAGTTTATGGAGCTGAAAGCAGCCTTTTCAGATGTGTAATTTTTCATAATTGCTCTACTCTCACTGCAAAGCCTATGGGTCCCGTGCTCAATTTGGTGAATGCCTGAAAAATTGTGTGTCCGGTTTGTAGTTCCCAGCTTAAATCTCCAACCAATTTACCTGAAGTTATGGATGTGCCTTACCTATATTTGGATGGTTGCTTATGTGCTGTTGGGAGTGAAAGACCAGATCCATACATGACGCTCCAATGATACTGATAGATTACTATTCATAGCTATGCACAGGAATCTACTTAACTAATAATTAGGATTATTTTGCCCTTGGATAAGGGGAATGAAATTCTAGAGGGATTGGACTTTGTCTATTTATGGCAACGTAGAGACTCCAGACTGATACCCTTTTGACTGCTACAGATTCTACTACTCCTTCTCCTACAAATGCTCATAGTTGCAACTGGAGATAACATGTGTCCATGTTTGCAAGAGAAATACCAATTTGCAATCTGCTTATATGAAACAGTCTAATAGCTAGTAAGACAGCTTGGCCCTGTGTGTTATTTAAAAACAAGAAGAGGGAATCTTTTTGGTATTTCTACATGCATGCAGTGTTCATTATTGATGGATTTTTCCCTGGAATGTTCTCCATTTTTTTTTTTAAATATTTCCTCAGTATGTTTTCCATGCTACTTTTCTTTTTATATGGATGTATTTTCTGAAATATATTAATTTTTCATAATTATGGCTGGAATCTAAACATTCCTTAAAGACTCTTGATTTGTTCTTCAACTGCTCAATTTCACAGAGATCATTTCCTAGGGGACATAGCATAGCACATAGCATAGAAGCCAGAAACAGGCCCTGTTAACTGGTGACATAACTGTTGTTTGGGGGATGCCCAGTTGGAGGTTCCTTTCTGGTCCATAGCAGCCCATGGACTTGAATGTGGATTTGCTAACTTCCATCTAGTGATGGGATTTAAATTTTTTTACTACTGGTTCTATAGGTGTGGCCTGGTGGGTGTGGCCTGTTGGGCGTGGCAGGGGAAGGATACTGCAAAATCTTCATTCCTTCCCCACCCCACTAACCTGCTTTCCAGCTCCATTCTTCTGTGCAGGGCAACCAAAGAAGACCCAACCAATCAGCTGGGACTCGGGAGGCAGAGAACAGATGGGGGTGGGGCTAGTCAAAGGTGGCATTTGCCAATTCTATGAACTATTGAAATTTCCTCTACTGGTTCTCCAGAACTGGTCAGAACCTGCTGAATACCACCTCCGCCTCCATCCCAGTGTCATAACTACATGAGCTACCATGGTCCAGGGGACATACAAATCTGGGGGAGGGGGATGAAATAAAAGTAGTCAAAATCTATAAAATGGCAATCATTTAAAGACAAAAAATGGCAGCAGCAGCAAAAAGTAGAGTTCAAAGAAAAGTAGTAAGCAATGTATTCCCCATTGTTGTAAAAAGTCATGTCTGATGGTGCTGGAAATACAACATTGTTGATACAAATTATCATTTCTGGAGAGGACATTCTATGAATTGGGTACAATTAATGAAAACTATGTCTAAATTGACAAGAGATCCTAGGAAATGGCTCAGGATCAAAATAGTAAGTTCCAGATAGTAAAATATGTAGTTTGTGTTAGTTGATTTTGAATGCAGAATGATGAATACCAATCTACTGTACATTGCTTCTTCTCTATGACTTAACAGAATCTCTTTTGGTGAACTCTGTTTTTTCTCTTTGAAATCCATGTTTTTTTTTTAAAAAAAATCTTCATTCTTTTTTGCATGTCAATTTCCCAAATTCTTTGTTTGCAGCTTTGAAAGGTTTTTTTTTTTTTTGAAGGGAGCTCAGATAATTCCATTAGAAGTTAGAAGTTCCAAAGTANTTTGCAGCTTTGAAAGGTTTTTTTTTTTTTTGAAGGGAGCTCAGATAATTCCATTAGAAGTTAGAAGTTCCAAAGTATTTCTGTTTTCATAAAATTTCAGTCTTAATCACAGGGTAAATCTTCACTGTCATCACTATCCAGAATTTCTTCAAATATGTCCTATTGCACTTGGATAGAAATATGTTTTAACCATTGGGGAGGTGGGGGAGTCGAAAATTCTTAATCAATCCTAGAGAAATATGCAGATAAGACTTCCTATCTTTATTAATTTGTTTTTATTCTGTGTTTGTTTTTATAGAGATAAAGTTAAGGTTACTACCCAAAGCAGTCCAGAGTGCAAAGAGAATGTGGAAGATGGTTTTGGTTACTATGGAAATTCAAGAAAAGGGCACAGATGCAGGAAATTGGATGAAGTAATCCAAGAAAATGACCTTAATTTTTCCCTTGATGCCCTTGATGATATCCAGGAGAGAAGAAGTCAGGTGCCCATTATGGGTCCTCATGATAGAGTGAACCTGGTCTCAGGAATTTGATGGTTGAAATTCAACTGGACATGGTGCAGAGGTGAATACCTGAATTCAAGGTGCCTAAAAGTTCAGAGGTTGAGGCAGACTTAAACACACATATCTTACAAACTCTTAGAAGTGGAGGTTGCTGAGGATCTGGAGCCAGAAATCAAAGTCATGTCTAGTTGCAAAGGAAGTCTTCTGAGGATTAACACATATAGTTACAGAAGCCACACATAGACCAGATAATAAACTGTGTGGATCAGCAGCAGAAGAACTTGATTTTTGAAGACTGGGATTCAAATCCCAACATTATTTTGAAAATTTTAAAATCTTCATGCTTTGAAAGTAATCCCTTACTGTGGGAAATCTGCTACCCAGTTTTACACCTTTCCTGGATCAGATCTCTTGGATCATGCTTCATGCTATGGATTTTCTGACAATCTGTCTTCCTTGTTGATAGCCCTTGGACTGATTTTCCTTAAATTCCTGCTTTGGATTTCTGATTGAACTGGTGCCATGATACCTATGCTTTCTGGGACCTCAACCTGGGCCAGGTAAAGCTACTATTACTCTCCTTCGGTCCGTTTGGTGTGGTAATATCCAGTGTCTATTGAACTTCCAATTACCCTGCTCATGAACCCAACTCAACCAAACACATTATTTTGAGAGTGGCGGCAATGAGGTAACCAGTGGGAGAAATTTAGCTTCAGAAAACGATAGTCATCTAATTAAGCTGACCAGTCATTTAAGGCTCTGAAAGTTTGCAGTGCACACTGAGACTTTGCAAAATCTTAATAGCAGTAACTTTGCAACATGACTTAAATCTTTAGGGGTGAAAATTAGACAATCCTGTCCACTTTCAGAGATGGTGTTTCAGAGTTAAAAGAGAGAGTCTACTGGCAATTTTGTTGCATCATTATCACAGATGAACAATTAAGTCCACTTAATGAGCAGGCTATTCTTGATTACACCTGACTCAAATCCCAATTAAAGTCCTGAGATGGGAAAAAATAAGGACAGAGAATGCATTGCGGTAATTCACTCGCAACCTCTATTATTTAAGAAAAGGGAAGCAAGCTGGACTATATTCTTTTCCAAAGAGTTATTAATCTCATGGGGTTGGGCTGATGAATGCAAGAAGCATAATTATAGGGAAAGAAATTGCTTGAGTTAGTTAAATTTTTGAAGATATGATGATGCAAAGTAAGGCTTGAATACCAAAGGTATTTGTGTATGTGTATTTGTGGTTAAATCACATGGCAAAAAAAAAAAATATCAAAGTGGATTTATTTCTTCATGTGTGACTGCGTACAAAGGCGATCTTTGGTGTAGTCCCCGGACTAACACATATAATGTGAACAAGCGTAGTGAGAAAGCGCGACTTACTCCTCTCTGAATTTGCTTGTTGTGTGTCGTTATGTGCGAGTGATTTGTACTTTCTACTAGTATTTAAAACTTGTGGAATGCTGTCTCTCGATTGGGTGCAGTGAGTCTAAAGAGGAGCTGTGCAGGAAACTAACATCAAGAGATATTTGGCATAAAACTCCCAGCAAAGACCATGTTGCTACAGATATCATAATAATTATTATTATAAAGAATCAATATATCTTATACTACTGATAAGCTTCTATAGTGAGAGTGATTAAGAATCTATATGTACTAATCTTTATATATTATCTACTAGCTCAGTATAGCCATTAATACTATACTACTCTCTCTCTTATAGAAGATGAACTGCATTCAATATAGTATATAGCATGACTACTAGTATTATAATATATATTCTTAAGTTTTTTGAGCTACGGTACTTACATGTATAGCTGATTCAGCTTCCTATTCTCGGGTCATTCATCCCCACGTGGAATAATACCCTGAACAAAGCTGCTAATAGCATTACATGTAAGTACCCGACGAAAACTTTAAGAATAACACTTATATATATATATCCAATAATTAGTACCTTTATGAATATATATATATATTATACTGATATGATTATAATTTTAACTGCCAGGGAAAGAAGACTAGTATAAAGTCTCGTATTAAATTTTCTCCCCTTCCATACTCTGCAAACATTTCATTGTATGGCAAGTAAAAGGGAAAATCTTCACAATTGACCTTGCAGATATTGGAATACAATTGTTCCATATCCTGCGCTTATTGTTTAGAGGTTTAGGTACTCTCAGCACAATACTGCCAAGAAAGTTTTGGCAAGAATTCAAGGATATCAACTCCCAATTGTACTTTCTCATATTTTCTCCCCGTCTTAGAGTGCTCTAGCGACTAGAGTGTGTGCTTCTAATAGCGGAGAGCATATTGTAATTTAGTGCCATACCTGTGATTATTATTGCTATACCACAACATCTCTCTTCGTAATGCGCATTTCTTACTTCATACTTCTACGATTAGTCACTTTATGTCAAACTCTTTTTCTCCAACAGATGAACAACTATGCCGGTTGCCAAGCCCAAATTTTAGTTTCCACACAACAGACTTTTTAATGTACTGGAGTGAAGCCACTTCTTATTAAGGATCACGATAGGAGAAGTGACTTTGAAAATCCAAAGACATTATGGAAAATCTTAAATGAAAGGAAGGCTTACACTTAAATTGGTATCTGCTGCCTTATCTGAAACAATTTGTTGCAGGGAAATATTTATAAACACAGTAACAGACTGTGTGGAATTAATTCAGTTCAGGGTTGCATAAAATTAGTCTCACAAAGGAGGCTCAGCAGGTCAAATGGATATGAAGTGTTTCATTGTCTTTTTTTGTGTGGCTTTTAAGCCACAATTTTTGACTGAATTTTGGGATTGTGGAATGTGGAATGAATATTAGTGCGTCTTTCCTAAAAAAATGTTGACGTTGCCTTTAATAACTTGGTTCATCTTGGATTACTACCTAGAGAATGTGAAGATATTCTGATCCTGAAGATACATGATAAGGATTAGCAATTGTTCTTGAGTCTCTCGTCCAAAATAACTGTTCTCTCCTAGGCCTCCCCAAAAAGCACAAAGTCAATTCTGAACTTCTTTTATTACATTAATGTGAATTCATTTCATTCACAGTCAGCCGACAGCTTGGCAAACAGTCTTGTGAAGGTATAGTAATGAGCTCAGACCTTTATCAGTCCTGGAAAGCTGCCCAGTAAATAGTTCACATTCACAGCTGTCAGGGAAGGGCTGAGTTACACAGACAAATCTTCATGAGGCTAGAATGAACAGACGAATGAGCAAGTAGTTTCCTGCAAAAACCCCCTCCCCTTTTGCTTCTCTTTTAATCCTGATGGGAGGGGCCATTCATCGTCCACCTGTGGCCTTACTCCCACATCAAACCTAAGTTCTTAATTGTGCCTTCGTTTTGGCAGCTCTGCATACGAGCTGGCTGGGAACTGGCTCCCTGCCTCACGACTGTCTGAGCCTGAAGGCAGATGATAACTGCCAGCCTGCCCTGGCCCATCTCTGCCTCTGATGCAGAGCCCTTGTCTGAGCCTTCCTCAACCTCCAGGAATGGCCTGGATTCCTTCCCAACCTCCTTACTACTGTCTGACTCTGCTGTTACTTCTGCCAGCTGCCGGCGGGCCACAACAATGGCTTAGGATATTCAGGTTTTCTATCTATGACTTTGGGGGTATTTAAAACCCCAAACCACCTTTGGCATTGGTCTCCAAAGTTAGTAATTCATCAGTTGAGCTATTTGTCAGGCTGAGATAGGGGAAGATGCCATGTCAACGGGATCAGACCTCAAGTATTCAGGCTGGTGCTTAAAGTCGTACCCAGGAAGGGACAAAAGAAGGATCAGACTGCTCATGATTAATAGGTTAAGTGAAAAACAGAAACACTTTTGCCCAAGAGGAAATAAAAGATGTGGTTGATAGCAGAGGGCTGAGCTGGAAGGTGTCACTTTTAAAAACATCTGATGATGGATATGATGGAAATCAGCCTAAGTAAGTCAGAGTGACAGGGGAACTCCTGTGAGTAATGAACATGGGGGAAAAAACATTTTTCAGACAGGAAATGCAACATTTCAGGACCATAAAGAAAACATGACTTGTATTTGAGGGCTGATGGGAACAAGTCCAAATAGTCCTCAACTTATGATAGTTTATTTAGTGACCATTCAAAGTTGCAAAAGCACTGAAAAAAGGTGACTTGTGGCCATTTTCACAGTTATGACTGTTGCAGCATCCCTATGGTTACATGATCAAAATTTGGACTCTTGGCAACTGATGTGTATTTATGACTGTTGCAGTGTCCCGGGGTGATGTGATTGTCAGGATTCTGGCAGTTACCCCCCATTTAAATAATAAGTCTTGAGCGAAACTTCCAAAACTTAAAAAGGATTTATTGGGAGTTAACATGTCCAGCACCACCTGGGTGTATCCGACTCTGAGATAATCATTCATTGTCACCCTTGACCCTGGTTTTTCCCCACCCCCTGAATGTATTATAATTCATATTCTTCAATGGGACATATCCATTGTTATGTATGGAACTTGGTAGGCTCCAAGATCCCTATTCTGATTGGCCGAAAAGGCCGTTCTCGGATTGGCCATTAGAGAACCAATCTGATTAGCCTGCCAGACGGCAGGAACACTTAAAGTGGTGTCATTGGCCACAAGCTGCGAGCAAGCCGCTATATAAAGGGCTGCCGCGGCTTGGGCTGCTGTTCTGTTACCATTGCTTAGTGAGTTTAAATAGTTTGTTGTTGGAACCCGGTCTCGCGCACTTCTTTCCAGATGGAACATCCATAGCCAAGAATCATCAGTCATACTCTCTAGTTAGAATTTTGCAGGGCAGAAACCTCAGTCACCTAGTTACTATCTTTGAAAACATTTATGGAATGCAGTTTCAGTTTACAAGCTGCTGAACTGCTCCCCCCTCCCTTTCTGTTGGCAACTCTAAAAAGACCATAGAAATATTTTATGAGTTGACAGTGATCCCTTTTCGTGACCTTCTGACGAGCAAAGTCAGTGGGGAAACCAAATTCACTTAACAGCATATTATTAACTTAACCACTGCAGTGATTCACTTAACAACTGAGGCAAGAAAGGTTGTAAAATGGGGCAAAACCCACTTAACAACTGTCTTGCTTAGCAACACATTTTGGACTCAATTGTCATAAATCGAGGATTAACTGTAGTTGAGAAGGAAGGCATTCAGCCATTGAATGAGAACATTTACCAAGCTTAGTGTGCAGATTCTGAAATTTACATTGAGTTAATGCATTAAAATTAATTTCTTTCACAATTCTGGGTACTGAAACCCATGGCCTGTCTGAGAATTTAACTCTCTGAGGGCATTTAAAATTAAATGAGAGGAAGCTTTGGATCCAGAGGTGGGTATTCAACCAGTTCTGACCAGTTCTGGAGAACTGATAGTGGAAATTTTGAGTCATTCGGAGAACTGGCCAATACCCCCTCTGACTGGCCATGCCCCCATCTATTCTCTGCCTCCCATTGAGTCCCAGCTGATTGGCTGGGTCTTCTTTTGTTGCCCTGCACAGGAGAACAGAGCTGGAAAGCAGGTTAGTGGGGTGGGGAATTAATTTTGCAGTAACCTTCCCCTGCCACACCCACCAAGCCATGCCCACAGAACAGGTAGTAATTTTTTTTGAATCCCACTACTGTTTGGATCATTCTGTTTCAGCTCTTCACCATTGTATAATTTGGTGGGTTAGCAATAGTGGAAGAATTTCTAGTTGTGCAAGTACCAACAATTGCCAAGTATTGGCCCCCATCCCAGTTTTCCAAACCTCTCAAAAGTTCCATTTTTTCCCCAAGATCATTGCCATTCAAAAAAATGAATAAACCTGACCTCTGAAAAACTTAATCTGTCTATTTCTGGGATAGCTCTCATAGCAAAATAAAAAAGCCTGAAAACTTCACTAATCTCTCAGATGTTATTATTATTTTTTTTAATGTGTGGTCTCCATCCTTACAACAGCCAGCAAGAGCTCTGTTGTAGAAGTTGCAGCTAGGCAGAACTTGGAGCGTGCACTATGATTAAAACACTCCTTTGAACTAAAGTGTTAGATTAAAGCAATGCTGAAGTTCCTTGTATTGGAGAGCTAGGTTGGATTGCTTTGATCTGAAATGATATAAGGTATAGATATACGTGTGCAAATGTCCTTTTGTCTAACCCAGAGTGCCCAATTAAATCATCTCATGTTTGGATTTGAAACACTGGTGTCACTCAGGTTTTTTTCCCATCAGTCAAAGGTCTGCTTTGAATTTGATAAATTTTACAATCAGCTTGATCAAAGATCAAAAACATTCTCCAAACTTGTAAAAGAGGAAAAATATTGGGCCCTTTCATATTCTCCAGAACAAAGCCCCATCATGATCCAACATCTTTGCCCAATTCTTTTGGTGGCAAAAACAAAGAAATAAACCATAGACCAGCACCAATTTCCCAAATGATCTTTATTTCAAAAACAAGATAGGTTTCTTCCTCCATTTATCAATCTGCTGCCGGAAACAGGTTTCTGGTTCAATATATTTTGGTTAAGTATTTTTTTAAAAATCAGCAAAAATATGTATTAGCCTGGACAGATGAGGATTGAAATACTTTATATAAGTGATGGCTTGTAACAACCCTGAGTTATTTGCAGAGGGATTATTTCCCTTCTCTGGCATTTCCTAGTGGACTCTTAAGCTCCAAAACCCGAGAAAGACATGTTGCAATTCTTCTGAGCAGATTTCTTTATTGTTTCTCACTGATGGATAGAATCTAGGTCGAATGAAAACATGCCATCACCCCCATGAAGCATATACTCTTGGAATTATTTATTACTCAGAGACTGTCTTCACTCTCTTTCTCTCACACAGAGTACTTTAAATGAGTTGCATCTTGTTTGTCTGGAATAGCAATAGAATTTAGACTTATATACTGCTTTACAGCCCTCTCTAAGCAGTTTACAGAGTCAGCCTATTTCCCCCAACAATCTGGGTCCTCATTTTACCCACCTCAGNCTAAGCAGTTTACAGAGTCAGCCTATTTCCCCCAACAATCTGGGTCCTCATTTTACCCACCTCAGAAGGATGGAAGGTTGAGTCAACTTTGAGCTTGGTGGGATTTGAACTGCCAAATTGCAGGCAGTCAACAGAAGTGGCCTGCAGTACAGCACTCTAACCACTGCACCACTGAGGCTCTTGTTCCCCCTTCCATCCTGGAAATCCAGACTGTATTTTATCACATCAATATACATATTTTCCATGGCTACAGGGGAGTCTGCAAGAACCCTTAAGGGTTGTGCATAAGCACACCAACGTGCCTATCATCCCTGTCTTCATGTTCCCTTTTATTTGTATCTATTTCATGTATTAATAATCATATTTATATTTCTGTACATTATCAAATGCATGCTTGACAAAACAAACAAACAAACTCTGATAGCGCAGTGGTTAGAATGCAGTATTGCAGGCTACTTCTGCTGACTGCCAGCTGACTGCACTTCAGCAGTTCAAGTCACACCAGGCTCAGGGCTGACTCAGCCTTTCATCCTTCCAAGGTGGGTAAAATGAGGACCCAGATTGTTGGGGGCAAGAGGCTGACTCTGTAACCTGCTTAGAGAGGGCTGCAAAGCACTGTGAAGTGGTATATAAGTCTGATTACTGTTGCTATTGCTATGGCATTGTTGATCAAGTAATCAAAGTCCTATCCTCTTCACACATGTTTAAAAAAAGGGGTGGAACTTTGATGACATGATTACCTTGATTTTTTGACTTTCCCCTGCATGGTCACATGACCATTCCAGGAAATGTCACAGAAGAATGTCTACTTCTCAAAGACCCTGGTGAAACATTAAACTCTTCATGCTTTCTCCATTGTAGATGGTTTGGGAATTTTCTTCTACCTGAATCTGTGCCAGATTTTTTTTTTCACAATACCGTGAGGTGTATAAGAGAATGAATAAAGTCTTCATTTTTGAAGGATTCATGATCCTACAAAGGAAGCAAAAACAAACCACAGCTAGCTGATGACTGCAAAATGGCTGCTACATAGCTACTTTGGCACATGCCATACAATCTGGAAAAAAAAACCAGTCATGTTCTTGGCTTGTATCCTACTTTTATCTCTGTCTCCCTGACTTCAAGGCGGCAGCAAAGAAATAGTCTTCCTTTCTTGTGTTTTGCAAAATTAAGCCATGAAGGTCCGTTGCCAACTGAAAGATAGAAAACTTATCACCTAGCAGAGGAATTAATTCTCTGCAGGACAGAGAGGGAAATCCTTTTTCAGCATTATGCCAGTGTCTCTCTTTTCTTCCAGGCTGCCAGTTTAGTTTCCAGCCACACAATGGCCTGAACTGTGCAATTTTCATGAGGCTTGCAAGAGAAATAAAACAGTAAATGACAGGGCTAATACTGCTTTGTTGGCTAGTAAATCTCAAAATGATTCTCGTTCTGCCCAGCTCAGAATAACCTTAAATTTTTCATTGCATCTTTCTTTTCCTTTTAAAACATATTTGTCATCATTCAGAGAGTAGGCAGGTTTTAAGGGTAAGAGAACATAACCATGGTACAGGGAATACCATAGGGAGTAGCTGAGGAAAAAAAGACAAGTGGGATTGGGAAAAGAAGAAGGTTTAGTTTCCCTTTTTTGATCATCACTAAATCAGATTCAAGAGTTCTGCAATATTTGGTTCCTCCAGGTTGAAAGTTTGTTTGTTTAGAAATTCATATGGCTTCCCAATCCCTCTCAGTGACTCCAGGTGGATAACTGACTAAATAACTAACTAACTAACTAACTGGTTTATGAACAAATAAATAAACCAATATATAACAATAAACTAATCAAGGAGAATATCAAGGGTTGACATTAGGGGTCCTTAGTGCATTCTGATCTTGCTTGTTTTCTTGCAGATGATGGTGCACTGAAGGTTACCTAGTTTGGGTAGAGAACTGTGAGAAAACAAGCAAGCTCAGAGAGCATCAAGGACCTCTCACAGAGCAATAAAAACAACAACCTCTTACTACCCTGGTGACAACAGTCATTTAAACAAGCCACTTGAGGGGTTCCATCTCACTGTGGATTCCCTAGGCCCAAAGGCAAAACAGGTCTTCCTTGGGAAAGAAAAGTGTCAGAGTGGAGGCCAGCCTGAACTTTTGCAGGGATGATGTTCCAAAGCCAGGTCTTTCTTCTGGGTCCTACTAGATGAACCTCCTCAGCAGAAGGGACCCACATAAATAGGCATCTGGTGATCAGAATTAGAACTGATGATATTACCTAGTTGGATAATGAAACATCTGATAGTAAAGAAACAAGCTGAGAGAACTCCGAGGACTTCACAGTCAGAATAATAGCATATTGCCACTACTCTCGTGGATCTGTGGCTAGAACTCAGCTTGGGGGCACCTCTTAACAGCAAGCAGCTACCTTACTTAGAACTTGGTTTGAAGTTTGGCCTAGACCATGACAGCAACTCTGTTTTGCAGCATGATTTATATGAGGACCTACCAGGTTGAAACTCCACAACAACATCTCCAAAATGACGAGGGGCCGAGATTGTTTGCTATTTTAACTTGTAAAAACATTAAAAAAATGGAAAAGCCCAAATACCTGGTTTATTTTGTGACCAGGGCAGTTCTTTAGACTTGGAAAGGTGAAGTTAATCCCATTAACCAACCAAAACAAAGATCCTATAGTGGAGAAAATAAAAAATGAAATACAGTTTTGTGCAAAGCTTTCCCACCAACTTCTTGTGCACTCATTTCTAAATAAAAGAACCCACCAATGCATGAAATGCATCCTCATTTCCACAGCCCACTCCTCCAAACATCTGATAGTTGAGAGCAAATCTGGCTAGGTTAGGTCTGGACTTTCTCTAGTATCAGCAAAACATTCATAGATGCTGATATTTCAGTCAAAGAACATGCAAAAATGTACAAATGAGGAGAAACTTCCACCAGAAATGTAATTTTTACCTGGCTGTGAGATCTGCATGGGATCAGTAGAATGAGTTTGAATAGCAAGGTGATGCAGGACTCAGATATTTCTACAATCCCCAGACAAAAAGGCAATAATAGTCTTGAATTCAGAGCAAGAAGGTTTGAAGAAACCCCACTAATCTCTTCTTCCACCCCCATTTGTTGTACCTACCATTCTGCTGTGGGGCATCCAATGGCATCTGCGTATTCATTTTCCAGCCTATAGTAACCTGCTACAGAAATATATCATGCTCACAGAATACATATCCATATGTCAATCTTCTTAGCATCTTAGAGCAGTTTGAAACCCATCCATTGTTTAAATAACAGAGGCACGGCATTTCATGGAACGCAATCAGGGAAATGGTAATTAACCCAGCAGGTTCCCAACTGAACAACTTTCTCTAGAGGGCCAAGGTCATAGGCAGGAAGCTGTCTGCTTTAGAAGAGCTGCTCAGGAAGAGAGAGGGAGAGAGGGAGGGAGGAAACAGAGGGGAGGGAGTGGGAGAGAGAGAGAGAGAGAGAGAGAGAGAGAGAGAGAGAGAGAGAGAGAGAGAGAGAGAATCCAATTTCCAAATCTGGAGATGCACTCTTTTGTTCCATTTTTCCTCCTCTTTGTAATTAGTAGTTATAACTGCCTTCTCATTTCATGCAGGACTCCTTAGCCTTTTGTCTATGTCACTTCCAATTGCTCTTGAAATCCACCTAGATTCAAGCAGTCCATGTTTATTTCCTGAGTACGTGCAATTACTCTAATCCGGGTTTTTTTACATTTCTTAACAAACAATTTTGCTTCGTTTTTTTCCTCTTGCTCTTCATTTTCCTTAATTGTTATGCCAATTATGGTGTTGCTGCGTTTGAGTACTTGCTTTATCCAAAATAATTTCTACCTTTGCTTATGAGTATGAGGAGACAAGCTAGCCTGTGTAACTGAGATGCAGGTAGTGAGACTGAAAACTGAGGAACTAGAAGTCTGGAGACTAGATAGAACTCCAATGAAAACTTTTCCAAGATGCCTCTCAAGATTTTGAAGATATTGGCCAAGTATCTGTTGGCTTGGAAAAGCAGCCAGAAAAGATCAAGAGCTTTAATACTGGAACATAGTTGCACAAGACTCTTGTTCTCTACTACACATTAATTAACTATTGCGTTCAAGGCTTTGTTCTTATCTGCAATAAAGTTTCTAATCTAGTCAAATGTCATGTCTGAGAATCTTCTGGTAAGACTAATCAAGTTCTGTTTGTTTAAAGGGCTGAGAGTTTGCAGAGTCATGATTCATGCTGTGTCCAGGGAGCACATTTAGCTGAGATGAATACAAGCAGCCCAAGATCAATTCACAGAAAGGCTTAGTTCAGTGGCAATGTTGACACATAAATGTATTTAGCTGTTGATTAAAATATTTATAGTCCTATTTATAGTCATATCCTACTCTGACAATAGGGTGACAAGTTTAGAGAATGAACCGACCAATTGGAATAGTGGCTAAACCTGGTGTTTGAATAGCATACCAAGATGTATATTATTAACATATAAAATGTTTTTATTTTTTTTTATATTTAAAAGATAATAGCAGTAGCAATAGCCCTTAGACTTATATACTGCTTTACAGTACTTTACAACCCTCTCTAAGCGGTTTATAGACAAAGTATTTCCCCCAACAATTTGGGTCCTCACTTTACCAGCCTTGGAAGGATGGAAGGCTGAATAAACCTGGAACTGGTGAGATTTGAACTGCCAAATTGCAGGCAGCTGGCAGTCAGCAGAAATAGCCTGCAGTACTTCACTCTAACCACGGCACCACTGTGGCTCATAATATATACTTATATGTAAAACATTTGCCTTGGTACTATCAGGCAAAAATACAGTATATTTGATTTATGTGAACTTCAGATTAATTAAATACAGCTAATATGATTATTTCCTATTTAATAATCCCTCTCTGTATTAAAAGTACAGCTAGATATAATTTAGTAGGGTTCCAACATGTCTTAACAGATGTGTTGGGAGTATAACTCCCATTGACCATTCAGTCTGACAAAATTTTCCAGGAAGATCTATAATTAAATCATGCAACATTTTTGGGTAAAAAGACAAGTAAGAACATCATCAGAGGTGGTATTCAACAGGTTCTGACCCCTTGTGGAGAACCAGTGGTGGAAATTTTGAGTAGTTTGGAGAACTGGCAAAAACCACCTCTGACTGGCCCCACCCCATCTATTCTCCGCCTCCTGGGTCCCAGCTGATTGGCTGGAATTTCTTTTGTTGCCCTGCACAGGAGAATTGAAAGTTTGTTAGTCAGGTGGGGAGGAAATGGGATTTTGCAGTAACCTTCCCCTGGGGTGGGGTGGGAATGGAGATTTTACAGTATCCTTCCACTGTCACCCCCACCAAGCCAAGCCACATCCACCAAACCACGCTCACAGAACCGACAGTAATTTTTTTTGAATCCCACCACTGATCTTGGGCAAGGAGCCACCATTATGAGACGGAAGGAAAGCCTTAGAAACTGTATGCCTTCCTCCCCAAATTCTCATCAGGAAAGCTTAGATTGTTGTTGCATTAAAAAAAATGCTAGCAGGATTGAACTGTAGGTGATAAACAGGCTGAGCCTGAGGAAGGAGTCAAATGCATCATCGGTCTGGAGTCCTTTGTGCCCACAAAAGATCTAAGTCCAACTCACTTTGATTTCTGTGGACTCAGGTATCACCAATATGCCTTGACTATTAGTCGTTCAAATTCTTGTTCAGAGGTACCATGAAATAAATCTGTAATCATTTTATACCTAACCCTGGCTCCTAATTTCTTTTGCCTCGCATGAATTAATACTTTTAGACAGAAACAGTCGCAGGTTGATAATCTTTAAAATATTGCATTTACAAACATTCACTGTGGTGGCACAGTTTTGCCCATCTCTTTCACTTTGGTCATTACAGGCTTCCGAGGAAGAGGAGCCCTACAGACTAACATAGCAGTCAAAGATTTGCCAGAAACTTGGATATTTATTATCCCATGCAATAGGAGCAATGGTGTGAATCTCAGTTTTGTCAGATGCATAAATTCAGTGCCAAAACGAACTCAATTTAGAATCAAGGCAGTATGGTGCAAACTCTGAAACTGCCTGCATTAAAAGAAACCCCACTGATATAAGTGCATCATTGCTGCCACACCGTGAAAACCATTCCAGCAGGTGTCCTTATAATTGAGGGTGGAGGAGGAGATGGGCCCTATAGTGATACAGCTGTGGTCTATAAATTATTGAAGAGAAATTTCACTCGCATGAAGCATATGTTGCTGAGGCACAGTTGGCTTGTTGTGGAAGCAACTCATTGCCATTCCACTAAGAAAAAAACAGGAACCCTCAAAGACATTCCAGGTACAGCTGCTTAACCCTTTGACCCCTCAAGGCATTTAAAAATGGTCCTATGCTTTATGGTAGCCTCATGGTATAAAATACCACGCTTGTACCTTAGGTGACATTAAAGAAGTGGAAACTTCCAGAAGCAAAGCATTAAAAGTAATTCCTCTGGGCCTGGCAGTTTTCCATGCAGATCATTGCTCACCTATCTCCTCCTTTTTGCAGTAACTTCTTTTGACCAAGTTGTCCCATACAACCTAGCCATTTAACACAATCCTTTCATTTATGCTGAGAACTTCATCTTCTGGGGATAATTGACTTGCATGTGGTTTTTTTGATCTATTATCCTCCATAATTGTCCAAGTTGTTCCTTATTCATGAAGATCAAAGGGAGCTAGTCATTGTTATATATTTTATGTGCCATAGATTTCATTAGGCATGCTATTAAACAGGTGTGTGCTTCCAGGGGGAGATAAAAATCCATTCTTCATTTTATTCAGAGGTCTCTTCTGTGTATAGGTAGGATGTGCTTTCTTTTCAAAGGGAGGAAAAACTGGTTACTGGTGCGTTTGGCTTGCACATTAGCCTTACTGAGAAGTTCAGCACCAACAGGATTGATGATGGGCATGGGTGTCCAATGTTCCTGTCTATCTCTCCCAGAAAAACTCAGCCCTTCTGAGTTCAGGAACATTAGAGGGGAAGTCGTACTCATATCTATCTGAAATTGAATAGACCACTGAGAGAGGTTAATGTTTACACAGGGAACTCGTGCGATGGACTACAGCGAAGTGACAATTTTCCAGGGAGGAGATGGGTGAGAAAAGAGGCAGCGTAGCCTGGAGATGAATTATAGCCAGAGGGTTAGGATATCCACTCCCTAGTAGTAGGGGTATATCCGCTGGGTTGAGAGTAGTATAGATTAAGTCTGGCAAGACTCTGTCTACAGTGTGTGAGCAAATAAAAAACTGAACTTGGATTGTTTTACAATGTTCTTGGATTAACCCTGACAACTATTCCATCTTATATGTGTGAGAAGGGATGGCAGAACCTGGAGAAAGAGTGAAAAGGGAATCAGCCTAGAATACCAATGTAGCCAGAATAGAACTAAGTTGCAACCCCTCTTAGGCACCATTGACCCTAAGCAGGTGCCCACTGTTAGCTGAGAAGACTCCTATGCATAAGCTATTAAGCAATAAATCAATTGGGCCATTATGTATGAAATAGCTCTTTCACACCTGATATTAACCTCTGAATGGGTGAATGTGTAAGACGATTGGGTTTCATTGAATGCTCTTTGTTCAATACTGGGTTTCTACCATAGATCTGATATTTCATCTCTGCTCTATGTGATACATTGGTTGGTGGATGCAATTCAAGGTGCTTATTTTGACCTATAAAACCCTACATGGCATGGGGTCAGGTTTATTTAATAACCCCTGAGTCACGGTGGTGCAGTGGTTCGAGTGCAGTACTGCAGGCTACTTCTGCTGACTGCCAGCTGCCTGCAATTTGGCAGTTCAAATCTCACCAGGCTCAAGGTTGACTCAGTCTTCCATCCTTCCAAGGTGGGCAAAATGAGGACCCAGATTGTTGGGGGCAAGATGCTAACACTATCTATCTATCTATCTATCTATCTATCTATCTATCTATCTATCTATCTATCTATCTATCTATCTATCTAGCTATTTAGCTATCTAGCTATCTAGCTAGATATAGAGATGGAGTTAGATGCTGTAGATTAGGGGTCTTCAAACTTGACCGCTTTAAGACTTGTGGACTTCAACTCCCAGAATTCCTCCTCCAGTCGTGTTAGTTCAGGAATTCTGGGAGATGAAATCCACAAGTCTTAAATTTGCCAGGTTTGAAGACCCTTGGTATAGGGCTTCCTCCTAGAACAGGAGGTTGGACTAGAAGACCTCCAAAATCCCTTCCAACTCTGTTATTATCTTATTCTGTCTCGTTGTACACTACTCAGAGTGATCTTGTGTGAGATGGGTGGCTATATAATATTTGATAACAATTAATTAATAAGTGAAATATTAGTGATTTCTTGTAACTGTTGCCATCTTAACTTCCCGGAATGGCTGACTTTAATCTTGTAGTGCAGTTAGTTTTGTTGTTTTCTTCCCAGACTGAGACAAATTCTGAAACGTTGTAAGAAAACAGAATCGTGTTAATTATTCACGTTAGCTTTCTTTCCAGGACTGCAAATTGTGGTGAAAAATAGAAGAGCAGCCTGAAAGAAAATGGTAATAAATAATAACATGAATCTGTGTCTTAACAAATTAACAACTAAGTGAATGTGACTGAAATGATTAAATAATGAGGAAACAAAACTTTTATAATGGAAAAATAATATAAAAACCTAGACGTTTCGATAGTGCTTATGGTAGCTTCTGTCCCCTCTACTTATTTGGTAAATCCCATAAATTGTATCAATTTCTTCAAATGTTATGCTACTCACTTGGGTTGTACATTCCTACCCCTGGAAAACAACTTTTATCCTCCAATGAATAAAAGGTAGATTGTGTGATGATCCTGGGTGGGATACAAAATAAACACAGTCCCAAAAATTGGTGAAGCCCTTTTATTCCTTCACTTTGCTTCAGAGTTCCAAATCTCCTTGACTGGAGACAAAAAAACTCCCCCACAAGCAGTTAGGAAAAGCCATTTAAACTAAAAATGCCTATAAATTATAAAGAGTAAAAACAACACAAAACACACTGAAGTAATTAAGGGAACCAGGCAAGATAAGGGCTTGAAGACAGATATCAGAACACACACTGAGAAGGAGGCCAAACTCAGAGAGGAACAACAGACTAGAGATATTTCCATGCTTTGTTTTCAGCACTGGCCCATATGCATATCTTTCTCTCTCTTCCTTTCTTTCTCTCTCCCTAACCCTTATTCCACGAGCATCATGTTGGACCCTTTTGTTTTTATTGTAATGTTATTCGTTATTGCTTGCCAAATAGTCAAGCTTTGTGCTTATTTTTGGCAATCGTTTTGTATTGTTTTGTATGTTTTTGTATGTTTTGTATGTTTTGTATGTTTTATAAATAAATAAATAAATAAATAAATAAATAAATAAATAAATAAATATCCGTTCCTTTAACCAGTTTTCACAGCTGCAGCCCATGAAGAGGATCAAAGCCCTTTCCTTCCCCATAGACCACACCATTCACATCTCTCCCTTATCCTCTCCTCCCTGCGTGCCCTAGGATGGAGAGGGCATGGGCTTGGGTCTTCCTCTCACTGCCCAGATGTCCTCTGCCCTTCCTCAGCCTCCTCCACAACCTCTGGAGCCACACTTCCACTCCCTGTTGGCTGTTCCTCCTCTCCCTCAGAGTCAGTCTCCATCAGGGGCATGACAGATTGAGGGTATGTATATGTCTTCTTTATATCTTTTTTAAAATAAAAGGTTTTCAGGTGCTTTAAAGCAAAACAAGCACATTAAAAAGGTACGGGCTTTTTTGCTTAAAAAAAAAAGGCTTACACAAAGCGAAATGCATTGTCTAATCATATAATGAAGTCTCATTACTGTACTGCTTACTCAGTGTGATTAAAATGCACAAAGAACTTTGTCACTTTGCAAATTTTAATCTAATAGCATTTACGGTATGGGAATAAAATGGTTTATTTTACACGATTTATCTCGCAGTTTGTTCAGAAAAAATTAAATAAAAACATGCACCCCTCCTTCCTACTTTTGCATAGTCTCCAGAGTGCAGTTGATGTTAGGGTTATTCTTTTACTTATAGCAGATCTCTGATATCTTTGACAAGCATAAATTCAATTGTTAAATTGTTCTACATTGTTGTAACTATGTGCCCGCTAAAACACCGCTATTTAATTCCTTTGAACACCATAGTTGTTAAATACCCTGGAGTGAGGATGTAAAAGAATTTCTCTGCAAAGGCTTCTGGGAAGAGATTTGTATCTTGCTTCCCATCATACTATGGAAGAGATGATTTCTAGAAGCAAGCAAAATCCAGATAGTCTTCTTTCCTGATAAGAAACAAATTTTTTTCATCACTGTCTCCCTCCCCCCTCTCCCCCCCATGTGTGGTGTGTGGTGTGTGTGTGTGAGAGAGAGAGAGAGACAGACAGACAGACAGACAGACCGATACACACACAGAGAGACAGAGACAGACACATAGAGAGACAGACAGACAGACAGAGACAGAGAGAGAGACAGAGAGAAAGAGAGACAGGCAGAGAGAGAGAGACAAAGAGAGAGAGAGAGAGAGATGGGAATAGTGACTTATATTTCCTTTATGATAATGACGAGGAGGGCATTGTTTTAAACTTGCAGCTAAATTTAACAGGGAGTGAATGCAAAGAGAGGTTGAAATTTTCCATAAGATTCTCAATGGGGATAAGCAGGAAGCAGATGAAGTGTTTTTAGGGAGCTGTTCTTCAGACATTCAGAAAACACAAGCTATAGTTATCCATAAGGTATTATCTTACCTTCCACCTCCAAGAATTGTTACAGAAATTCTTTTACTTCCCACCCAAAAGCTTCATTTTTCTTGGCTCCCTAACAAGAGATCATTAAAATTTCCCATCCACAACTTTACTGCATCCTTCCTACATTCTTTGGGGAAACCTTGATAATACTGCCACTGGCCATTTCTTTTTCCTTAGAGGAAGACCTCTCTCTCCTCTGTCTCTGAATTACTTAGGAGGAGATAAGTGACAATCCTCCTTTATTCTTTGCTTGGATGGGATGTGTGCCAAATATGTGAGTTACGATCCCTTATTAATTAAGAGCTGAAGCCTTTGTTAAAAACATCAAGGTCAAAGAACTGAATGAAAGTTGAAAGGCATGAAAGAAGAAGGCAAGGCAAGGAGAATCCTTGCTTTAAAAAAGAGGCTCATTTCAGGCAGGATCACTTCGAAAACAATCCCCAAAGAAAGTTCATGGCTTAAATCACAACAAACAAAGCAAAATACCACCACTTCCATTGACCCCAAATCTCTGATCTTCAACATGGGTTGCTATGAATTGGGACTTGTTTTTTTAATCTAGCTGAAGGTTGACACAGCCTTCCATCCTTCCAAAGAGGGTAGAATGAGGACCTAGATTTGTTGGGGGCAATAGGCTGACTCTGTAAATCACTTAGAGACAGGTGTAAAGCACTATGAAGAGGCATATAAGTCTTAAGTGCTATTGCTATTTAAGCCATGGTGGCACAGTGCTTAGAATGTAGTATTGCAGGGTAATTCTGCTGACTGCTAGCAGTTCAATCCTCATTGGCTTGAGGTTAATTCAGCCTTCCATCCTTCTGAGGTCAGTAAAATGAGGACCCAGATTGTTGGGGGAAATAGGCTGACTCTGTAAACTGCTTAGAGAGGTCTATAAAGCACTATGAAGT
This sequence comes from Laticauda laticaudata, assembly GCA_004320025.1. Lineage (NCBI taxonomy): Eukaryota > Metazoa > Chordata > Lepidosauria > Squamata > Elapidae > Laticauda > Laticauda laticaudata. The sequence goes on along the minus strand of BHFT01025128.1, from coordinate 26,041 downwards.
GGTATATAAGTTTAAGTGCTATTGCTGTACTGGCTTTTTGGTGTGCAAACATTCCAAAACTCCCAAAACAAAATGAAATAGGTTTTCTCCTGTTTTTCAAAGCCCACTTCAAAGTGAGTTTTGTGGGTATTTTGGGGTATTTGGTTGCTCTGCCTTTGGAGGTCTTTAATCAAGAAAGATTACTGTGGGCTGGCAGTTTCCTTAACTGTTTTGGTTAGAATGGGATTTTAAAGAGTCACCTTGCAGCAAGATGGGTGGCAAACAAATTTAATAAATAAAGGAAATAAATACAATTTCTCCCTGTTACAGTTTTAATAGCAGGGATCAGGTTAGATAGCCTTAGCAATCTGTCATCGCTAAGAACTTGAAGAAAGAGCTGCAACTTGTTTTGAAGGCAACCAACAATAGGCTGTACCAACTGCAATGTGTGCTCTCAAAATTATGCAGATTATGATTGCAGTTGGGCCCAGGATTTTCATTGCTAAGCTAGGCAGTTATTAAGTGAGTTGTGCCTGAACTTACAGCCTTTTGTTTTCATCGTGGCTGTTAAGTGAATCATTGTATTTATTAAACGAATCACAGGATCAATAAGTGAATGTGGCTTCCCTTGTTGACTCAGAAGGTCACAAATGGTGATCGCAGGACTCAGGAGGCTGCAACTGTAGTAAATACATATTGGTTGCCAAACATTTTATCCTGGAAAGTTTGGAAACCTGGCACTGAATGACATACAAATGAAGTCAGTGCTAACCACGGCCTTTCCGCCACCTCTTAAATCTCTGGATGCCATGAAAAGCCCGAATCTTTGGCGGTGACTAGCCTGATACTCAGTTGATGGCCTGCTCTCCACTCTGCAACTGATTGCAGGGGCTTCACTTCCCAGCTGATCAATTCTGATGCCCAGCTGTTTCTATCGATGCAAATCAGCATCACAGCCTCCACCTGGTGCCCTGTGCCCAGCTGATCCATTTGCCATTGGCCTCCCAGTTGATCAGCACGGCTCCCAGTCATGTCCCTGCAGCCTCCCCTCCCCTCCCCAAATGGAAACCCCGAGACAGCTTGCTGTTTTGGAGTTTAACAGCAACTTGAGGACTACCTGAAGTGGTGGGAATTCACAAATTTTTACCACTGGTGCTCTGGGCGTGGCTTGGTGGGTGTTGCAGAGGAAGGATACAGCAAAATCTCCATTCCCTCCCCAACCCACTGCTTTCCAGCTCTGTTCTCCTTTGCAGGGCAACAAAAGAAGACCCAGCCGATCATCTGGGACTCAATGGGAGGCAGAGAAGAGATGGGGGCAGGGCCAGTCAGAGGTGGGATTTGCCGATTCTCTGAACTTCTCAAAATTTCCGCTACCAGTTCCCCAGAACTGGTCAGAACCTGCTGAATGCCACCTTTGACTACCTGTATCTCATAAGGCTCCTCCCCTTCCCCATGGCAGCCATCTAGTTTAAGGGAGAAAGCAATGCTGGTCTGGTGTTGCAGTGCATCAGGGTTGATGGAGTTTTTGTTAATTGGAGGCAGCTTCACAAAGTATTTCCGAGCTGTTAATTTTAGTCTTCTTCTCCATTAGCTTTCCAAGTTGCTGTAAACATGAAAGAAAAAAGAAGAAGGGTGTCAGGTAGGGTTGTTATCGCTGGGAATGAACACTACATTTGCTGCAAATTAATTTTGCAAGCTGAGTAGCACCTTTCTGGAAACACAGGAATTTCTGCCTCTTGGTGAGAAACCCAACTCAGTTGACTTGAGAAAGGAGAAAATACTTTTTCAAAGGAGAGCAGCAAGAGAGGACTTTGAAATAAAAGGAGGAGCCTGTAGGCCAAGTAGTCACAGGAACAATTCTATGTCCATGTTCTTGTTCTGCCAGAGGTCCTTATTGTTCAATTCAATACCCTGGGAGTCTTGGGATTCAGGATTTAGATTTTAGAATTGTCCACAACCCCAGAGTACTCACTAGTGGTATTCCCAAAGTTCAACATTGCTTTTTCTGGAATAAGAATGGGGGCATTTCAAAGTACCATCAATTTCTTCAAATTAGGAAGGGGTTTTGGCCTCCATTGGAATATTTGCACATTTTGAGATGGGACAAACTTATTAAATGACCTATGAAGCACAAGTGGGAAACCCTGTGCCTGCCTCACCAGCATGATAAGAAGCCCTTTGGTTTCATTTCAGCTGTCTTTTTTTGGAAGTGATAGGTTGAGATGTCTGTAAGGAATAAGATAGTGTTTCTGGCAAATCTGAGCACTTGTTGTGGGTAGAGGTGGAATACTGATAGCTCTCAAATTATGACCACAATTGAGCTGAAAATTTCTGTCGCTAAGCTAGATAGTTGTGAAGTGATTTTTTCCCCATTGTAAAGTACAGCAGAGTAGAGTAGAATATGGAATTAGAATAGAATAGAAGAGAACAGAGAAGAGAAGAGAAGAGAAGAGAAGAGAAGAGAAGAGAAGAGAAGAGAAGAAAATAGAAAATAATAGAAAATAGAAAATAATAGAAAATAGAAAATAGAATAGAATAGATTTATTGGCCAAGTGTGATTAGACACATAAAGAATTTGTCTCCAGTGCAGAATGACCTTTCTTGCCACAGTTGTTAAATGAATCACTGTAGTCGTTAAGTTAGTAATATGGTTGTTAAGTGAATCTGGCTTCCGTGTTGACTTTGCTTGTCAGAAGGTTGCAAAAGGGACACTGCAACCATCATAAGTACTGTTGCCAAGCATCTGAATTTTAATTTAGTGACCATTCTAAAGGTAAGCCACTTTTTTTCAGTTAGAATGGTCACTAAATGAACTGGTTGTAAGTTGAGGACTACCTGTATGCTAGGAGATCAGAGTGGGGAGAATCTGGATGATGATACAGGTAAGTTTTTAAGTAAAATCCCTGTTCTTTACCAAAGGATCAGCTCATAGATTTCCACTGCTCTCCTCTCCTCTGCCTTCTGTGCATCCATGCATCAGGCACTTCACCCAGCTGTTCCTCCTTTTCCTCATCAGCCACAGTAGACCTGAGGATCTTGACTCTCCCTCTGAGGACTGACGGATGGCCCAGGCTCCGCCTCTCTCCATCTCTCTCTCTCTCTCTCTCTCTCTCTCTCTCTCTCTCTCTCTCTCTCTCTCTCTCTGTGTGTGTGTGTGTGTGTGTGTGTGTGCAAGCTNTCTCTCTCTCTCTCTCTCTCTCTCTCTCTCTGTGTGTGTGTGTGTGTGTGTGTGTGTGCAAGCTTCATTCTCTCCACCCCCTCAGAGTTCTCAGGTTGCCTTGACCCTGATTCCCACACCTTCTCCTCATCTGATTTGGCTGCTGCACTTGGCAACACAGTAGGTGTTACAGCCTCACTTTGGGAATCCCCTTCCTTCTCCACAACTAAAAACAGTTCTATTTCATGTTGGTAATATAACAGTCCAACATACCTCAAATAGTACAGAAGGGGGAAAAATGGAAAAGGAAAAGCTGTGAAGAGGATTTGGGATTAGTTATCATTGAGGAAGAATTGTATAAAACATATTCTGCAGGTGACAAGAGAAAGCAAGGAGAGACGCTTGTTACTGTTGTGACTTCTGATCACATTCTATCAGGCTATTATATCGATGTCAGTAAATGCATCTCAAGAGAAAACTGCTCTTGTTTGTGCAAAAAAACAAATGCTCATAAGCAGCCTCTTTTTAGAATGGAATTGGTCGCAACCTGGAATTAAGGGGAAACTTACTAACAGTAAAGTTAACCAGTGGAACAGCTTGCCTCTCTGCTGAGAGCATTTTTCCTGCATTTTCTGTTATTGATGCTATTCTCATCTCTGCTGGACTGCATCTTCCATGATATTCTAAAAGATATACTGTATGCATTGTAAACTTTTTCATTTTAATGTGTGAGATTTAAATGTATAATTTCTCTATTGCTGTTGTCAAAGAAAGTGGAGTCCATGATAATATCCTCAATAAAGCAGCAATTTCTGGGCATCAACCAGAATGGAAATTTCTCAAGATCTCAGGGGCAGTTTGAGCTGGCATAATGGTGATTAAGGCAGAACAACTGCCCTGAAACTGGCAATGTGGCTTCTGAGTGACTGCTGTGGTTGACTGATTCCATAATTTGGATTATGGAGTGATTCCATAATCCAAATAAAAAATACAGCACCAATAATATTATCCACAGGTATCTTCCACAAACAAATCAGTTGCCAAACATCATTAGGAAATCTTAAAAGACATTTTCTAGTATCCTGAGATTTCTCTATCATATTCTCTTTCTCTCTCTCCCACTCTCATTCTCCGTCCCATTTGTTCTCATTCCCTCTCTCTCTCTCTCTCTTCCTTTTTTTGAAAAAAAAATACCACCAACCTTTCATCGAGGACCTGAATACTGCACGAGTCAAAAAGAGGGCTGTGAAAATCCTTAAAGACCCCTCACATCCCAGACATAAACTGTTTCAACTCCTACCCTAAAAATGATGCTATAGAGCCCTGCATTCCAGAACAATTAGACACAAGGGCAGTTTTTTCCTGAACACCATCACTCTGCAAAACAAATAATTCCCTCAATACTATTTACTAAGTCTACATTAGTATTACTATTCATCCTCCCATCCTACCTTATCACCCATCCCCTCCCACTTGTGACTATATGACTGTAACTGTGTCGCTTGTATCCTTACAATTTATATTGACTGTTTCCTAGTATGATTTGATTGCTTATTGTACCCTATGACTATTAAGTGTGGTACCTTATGACTCTCAAATCAAATCAAATCAACCTTTATTGTCAAGTACAACATGTGTACAGTGAGATTGGCTGAGCCTCCTTTTCGTGCACCCCCCCAACACAACTCACAGTGAAGACAGAAGTCCCTAACCCAGTGAATCCTACCAATAAACACACAATCTTTATTATAACATGTGAACTTATTACACAACGCAACCAGCCCTGCAAGTCTATCATACTATGTTGACATAAAGTTATTTTTCATTCAGGAGTCTGATGGCCATGGGTAGAAACTATTCTTCTCAGCCTGTTGGCACGGCTGGCTCTGCTTCTATATCTCCTACCCAATGATTCTTGATGAATGTATCTTTTATTTTATGTACACTGAGAGCATTTGCACCAAGACAAATTTCTTGTGTGTCCAATCACACTTGACCAATAAATATTCATCTACTATCTATCTATCTATCTATCTATCTATCTATCTATCTATCTATCTATCTATCTATCCATCCATCTATCTATCGTCATACTATCTATCTTCATACTCTACATAAATGACCTCTGTGATCATATTAAGAGCAACTGTGTTCCCTTCACTGATTATGTAAAGCTTGTCAATACCACAGACAATACTGCTACCTTCAAAAAGATCTTGACTGTGTATCAGAATGGTCAAACAAATGGCAACTTCAAATTTCAACAAATAAATGTTTTGTCTTACATATTGGCAAAAAAATCAGAAAATAAAATACAAGCTGAATAGACAAGACCTTGTGATGATCCAAACTCTGTCAAGGATCTTGGAGTGCTCATCTCTAATGATCTAAGTGCTAGAGCCCACTGAAACTACATAGCCAAAAGGCATTAAGAGTTTGTAACTCCTACATAGCTTTTTTCTCTGGTAATATCACACTACTAACTAGAGCATACAAAACATTTGCTAGCAATACTCGAATACAGCTCATTAATCTGGAACCCACATTATGTATCTGATATTAGCACAGTTGAGAAAGTCCAGAAAGATTTCACAAGAAGAGTTCTCTACTCCTCTACTCGTAGAATACCTTATGCCACCAGACTTGAAATTCTAGATTTATAAAACCTTGAATTACACTGTCTTCAATCTGATCTAAGTATGGTACATAAAATCATACATTGCAATGACTTACCTGTCAATGGATACTTCAGCTTCAACCATAGCAACACAAGAGCAAACAATAGATACAAACTCAAGGTTAACACAACCAAACTTGATTGCAGGAAATACAACTTCAGCAACAGAGTGGTCAATGTCTGGAATACTCACACCTGACTCTGTGGTTTCTTCCCCAAACCCCAAAAACTTTAACGCTTAGACTGTCTACTATTGACCTCACCCCTTTCCTCAGAGGTCTGTAGGGGTGTGCATAAGCGCACACATCGTGCCTACCTTCCCTGACCTATTGTTTCTTTTATTTTTCTTATATGTACCCATTTGATGTATTCATAACTATGTATAACTTATACCTATTATCTTGTAAGTGATTGACAAATCAAAATAAATAAATAAAATAAAAAATAAAATCTATCTCTTCCCCAGATGCATTCCCTCCCTCTCTCTCTCTCTCTCCCTCTCTCTCTCCCTCCCTCCCCCCCTCTCTCTCTCTCTCCCCTCTATCAATATTATCAACTCTATTACACATTCTGAATGCACAAGAAGGAAAAGATGTCTACTATGAATTTTTAAAACCTCATGATTATAGAATGCTGGCTTGTGGGAATGGGAAGTATAGAGCTAACTCTCTGGGCACGTCATCATTCATCTTAATAAGCATAGATACTTATTTGTTTATGGTACTCTACCCCACCTCTGCTTTTCAATCTTATTTCTCTGAAGGTTTTTCTTTCTTTCTTTCTTTCTTTCTTTCTTTCTTTCTTTCTTTCTTTCTTTCTTTCTTTCTTTCTTTCTCTCTCCCTCCCTCCCTCCCTCTCATCTTTGCTGTATTTGACAAGTTTATTTGTGTTTCCGGTTCATGTCCTCGTTCTTTCCTTTCTTTTGAGTGTGAACTTTGCTGCTGTGTTGGCACAAAGCCTGCCTTGATTATCACAAAAGAATTGTGTGCAACAGAAATCCTGGCTTACATAATTATCATGAAATAACTTGTGTTATTTTAGCAACAGCAACATAGTAACTTCAAGGTAAATCTGTCAGAGGTAGCAGTAATTACACAGTAATTCATTTTAATGCATTTGCATTACAAGATGATGATGCCACTGATAACACATCTTGCCAACCTTATGAAAGCTTGGGGAATCTATATAGCCAGTGTGCAAAACACACACTGCGCAGCAGCCCAAACTTGATGAAACATATTAGTGGCTTTGTCTTGGTCATCTGGGAGTAGAAGCAAGACTTTTTCTTTGTAAAAATGAGTAGATCAATATGGAATCAAGTTTAAATTCTGATTTTCTTTTCTCTTTTCTAGTTTGGGGACCACAGGCTCTGTCAAAAGGTGTCTCGCTTGAATCAGAAAATGCTTTTTTGTTTTATTTCATTATTTCCCTTCCCCCCCTCCATGTATTATTATTTATTGCTTACCAGAAAGAAGTAGAAAAAAAATACAAAATAAAATAAAATAAGAAACCAAGACAAGAAAAAAGCAGAAAAGGGAAAAATATTCATATGTATACATATACACATACATATACAGCAGATTAACATGATATGTTTTCAATAACTGAGCAATCATACTTAGATCATGATGGTAAAGAGTTTAGTGTGTGTGTGTGTGTGTGTGTGTGTGTGTGTGTGTGTGAGAGAGAGAGAGAGAGAGAGAGAGAGGCGGAGGGAGGGAGGGAGAGAATTGGCTTTAATTCCATTCTCCTTTGGAACGTTGAGTCCGTTCAGTTTGAATCATCACTGTAATTTGGAGTATTGAACCAATTTAATTTAATACATTAGATGGTGTGAACAACATTTCAAACAGAATGACTTAAAGAACTTTCTTGAGTTACCATGCTGTTTGAGTTCAGATGTTTTATTCTGGATTTCTTCCTTTGTGTTCTTCTATGCTCTTCTGGTTGACACCAGATATTTTAAGTTTTCACTGTCAACCAAAGACATATTTGTCTAGCTTTGATTAAATTTGTATGGACATGTCTAGTGATTACTTTTGGCATTCTTTTTTTTTAATCCTCTCTTATGGATTCCTTTCATGGCTTTTTAAGTGGTTGAGAATTTAGCTGGTTTTAGGGTAAAAATGGTGATAAGTTGAACTACTTGAAGCCAGCTTTGGAACTGTGGTAGTAAGAAAAACTACAATACTATTCTTACAAAACTATAATAAATAAAGCCCATTGTTAGGTCATTGTTAAATATGAAATAAAGGTCATTGTTCAGAAATGACAAAGTCATCAGGAGGTGGAATATTTTGGACACATTCATTTTCGATTGCTCATTGGTTTCTATATCCCAAAATGTGATGGTTTTCCTTCTGTAGTTACACAAATGAAACTTTTTGTAAGATAACATATTGAGTGTTTTCTCCCATCCACACTCCACTTTTTAAATTGTTTAAGAAATATGAAGAATTCAGAAACTGCCTGAAGTTAGTTTTGCTTCTTTGCAGAGTTTGTAAAAGTCATGGGAATATGAGATGGACTGGGAGTTTAATTACACAAATCTTCTGATATAAGACCTTATGATTGACCTGAATCTTTTCAAATTGGTGATGGGCCACTTTCCTCATCCTGACAAGTGATGGGAAGCAATCCTTATGAATTCCCTTAAGATGTTATTATAAGGAGAAACCAAGGAAACAAAACCCAGCATGCCAACTAAGGCTGCTGAGAACCACTTATATCGAAGAAATAAATGCTACATGGGATTAATAAAATGTTGATGAGAAATCCAAAGATGAGGTTCAGGGAATTAGTTGAAGAAGCATACTGATATTTTATGACATAACTAATTACCCAAGCAAGAAAAAGTGATTATAATGATTAATTGCTTTATTTTTTTGTGGGAGAGTTAAGCAAAGGCAAAAGGATAGTTTGGTGCAAAATGAGTTAAGGATATCATCAAACATTGTAGCTCAGCTGCATGCAGTCAATCTGAATTCTATATCTTTATCTGCCATACATTTATGTGTAGACAGACAGACTTGCTGTATGGAGGTAAATTTATATCTCATCCTTCTAGCGCATTAGCTTTAGTTAAGGCTACTTGCAAAGAGTTGTCTGGTGATAAAAAGAAAAATATGGTGCAGGTTATTGTTGGAACAAAAATCCAGTCTGGTTCCAAGATGGAAGAAAGACAGAGGAAATAAAATGGAGGCTGATTGGCTGCAAGGAAAGGTTTATGAGCAGAACCAACAACAGCAGGTAGTTCTGGGATAGCTGATTAATTAGTATGATGAGTACATGCATTTGTATAGGGTTCTGAGATGGTGCTAATGGGGTTGTGCAATGTAGTGAGACTTGTGTCCTTTGATACTGTCATGGTGGTGGCCTTTCTTAATGGGTACAAAATATTCATTTCTAAAGACTTCATGCATCTGCTGGAGGCTGTTTCACAATGCAGTAAGTCTGGGTCTGCTTTCTGCCTTTAAGAACATGTTTCTCCATTTCTCCTTTGGGGAAATATACTATATTCTGCCTCTTTTAATATTCCCCAAAATATTTCATTCTGGGGTGGGGGGTTTCTCACACTATGTTAACAATCACACAGGTCAAATAAAATGTATTTTCCCCATAAAATCAACACTATTGGTTTATGGGAAATCTTTGGCAATGAACAAAGAGGATCTCTAACTGAATTATTTAGGTGTAGCCATTATAAAGTCCCTTTCTCTTACCTCAAGGTGGACTCCTGTGAGCACTTAGGGAATATCTCAATGATGCAGTTGATGGTTCTTTCAAAATCCTGGTTGAACTCTGGAATACATATCCTCTTCCTGTGACTCAGCGATGGCTATCTCTTTAGTTCAGAGGGGAGCTCTGGGACAGGAAAGGGAGAAGGTTACTTGCTTCTGTAAATCTCAACAGCAAGGCAGCAGAAACACAGTGAATTGTAGATAAGACTTAATTGATCAAGGCAAATTTCAAAATTGAGCAGTCCGAAGTCAATAAGGGGAGCTAGTATTAAGGTCCCTAGCATGAGGCCCAGACCAAAAACAACCATAAAGCTATCTAGTATGAGAGAGTATGGTAAAAATAAGGGAGGTGTAACTACATAGCTTTATACTAATGAAAGTGGTATTTCATTGAAGGAAACCAAATGTTGCATTAGATGGACTACGTTCTGATGCTTCTAGTCCTCAATTTAGGAAGATAACATTACATTCATGAAAACATAAGAAGGGTCCTTCTCTTCACACACACATCTACCTCAAGTTGGAAGAATTACATTTCACAAAGAGATTTATATAGTTTTAATTCTCTCTCTCTCACACTCACTTACAGGTGAAGAGATTAAACAAGCTAGTTTGCTCTCAGCCATATAAGATGGGAATCCAGTGTTATCATTTCTCCTGATTACTATCTCCTGCAGGTAATTATGCTTCTCCTTTGCACATAATTAAAGCAAAATTTGATTTCTATTCATTCTACACACTGGTAAAATTATCAAGTTACTTCTTGACTAATTATTTTTTTTTTGTAGCATAGCAGTGTAGCATATCCCTGTCACATCCCATTTAACAAATATAAAATAGCTCTGAATCAGACTTCATGCAGCCTGGAACTCTTCTTTTAAATGATATTAATTTGTAACAGGAAAATCTTTGAATGCAATCCTACTTTCCAATTAATTATTTTAGAATCATATATTTTTAAAACATCTTTTAAAACCTTCACGTTTCTGCTTTCCAAATTTCTTTTCTTTTCTTTGTTTTTTTAAAAAACAGTTTGTCCAAAATGTACTTTATTTGCTCAATTTCACTGCATTAATACTTAATTTAATGGATCACTATATAGTAGACTTTGGATGAGATACACTATTTTTGGCATGCTTTATGTGTAAAATGCACAAAATGCGCAAAAGATTGTGTTATACATTTGCATTCAGGTTGAATGGACATTCTATTTAAAAAAAAACTTTATTGATTATAGAACTAAAATAAAATATCAAACAAACACATGCACAACGCACACACAAAAAAAGAGGAAAAAAGAAAATGATTAAAAACTAACAATTCTACTATCGATAGTATATGGTTCCTTGTTTGTTATCAAAATTGGTGATATATTTACAAATACATCTTATTGCAAAAAAATAATTACTACCTCTTTTACATTTTACGGTGTTTACTAATATATTTTCTATTTTTGTTCTATCCAGTCATACCAGCATCCCCAGCTTCTATAATATTCTGATGTTTCTTCTTCCTTAAGTGCTAAGGTTAACTTATCCATCTCTGCACAGGCTGTTATCTTCTGAATTACCATTTCCTTTGTTGGAATATCTGCTTGTTTCCAACATTGTGCAAAGGTTATTCTGGCTGCAGTAAGAATTCTATTTTAGTAGAACCCCATTTTCTTATTATAGCAGAGTTTTACTGTTACTATTACTTCTTATTTGGTCCCAAAACCTTTTAAAATAACTTGAAAAAGTTGGAAACAAAAATGTCAGATATAAAATATTGTTGGTTTAAGTTCAGAAGAAAATTGTGTGTGTGTGTGTGTGTGTGCAGGTGCATATACACACATATTCATTCATTCATTCATTCATTCATTCATTCATTCATTCATTCATTCATTCATGGTAGGCTTGTAAATGAAATTGGCCTCAAATGGATATGTGCAAAAGATGACATTTGGAGGAAAGTGATTGTATCATGGTTTGCTGCTGCAAACTAATTTAGTATATATATCCATCCACTCACCCTACTTGGAGATTCTGGAAGTAGTAACATTTATGACTATGCATCTTGAGGAAGCTTCCTTTGTTCAACTACATGAACAATAATACCATAACTCCTGGAAACCTTTCTCCCTCATGAAAAGCCAGGCTTTTGAATCTGAAAGTAATTGCTTGATTAATCAGTTGATTAATGCTTTGATTAATCCTTTGATCCAATTAATGCTTGGAGTCCCAGATTTTTAATCAACAATGATTTTGACCGAGGTCCATATAAAAGATGGTTGTCTGGAGCCAGAGGGAATTTTAAAGCAACATGATACATGTCATTCAGTTTACATCTTAATTGAAGTCAAACTTTGTTTTGATTAGATCAGTTTTAAATGAACTAATCAAACTAGCCAAACTAATCAAAGTTGAAGTTTGACTCCAGAAAAAAAAAAGCAGCACAGTGAATTAATTCAAGACAATGTTAATTGAAATTCTCCAAAGAATGTATGTTCAAACTCTAGCATTTAGTGATGGCAATGGTTACATCACATTAGGATATTTCCAGGTTTAAGTCAGATTCTCACTTCTTTTTGTCATTACTGACATTCGGTATCGATGTTTTCATGAAGGACAGATAACTTCAAGAATCAAATGATATCACTAACTGGTGGATTTATCTTTTTTTTTCCTTTGCCTTCCTGGAGTTTTCTTTTTAAATCCATTTTTGTCATCAGTTTGCAATGCAAGCAAAAGTCTACTCACAGATTCATAAGCTTTGTTGTGTACACTGCTGGTAATGCATGTGCTTTTTCTTTTCTTTTTTGCCTAAAGGGCTTTTTGAAGTTTCAGGGAAGCCCAATAAAGCAATGATCAAACTCAGCAGCCTCCAAAGAGTGTCTTCTATGTCAGTGTGATTTTATTCTCTTTATTTGTTGTGGATCAGGATCAAAGACTCTGTAAGCAAAAACGTATGGAGAAAGAATTCAAAATACTGAGTAAAAAAATCCTCCCATGTTTCATATTTTAATTAATTCATTTTGTTACCTTAAGTGAATGTCATCTATCCATCTATTTTGGACTGATTCTATCCAAGTATTGGGCTTAGAACAATTGCCTCTCCATCAGAAATATTGTTTGATATCCTTTTATCTTTAAATATTTTTAAGAAGCAGTTTTTCCTTTGTGTAATTAAGTTGGTCTCCCCTGGACTCCACTGTCACATGTATTCGTGTGTGCAGGTTTCCCTGCATATGCACTGTGGAATACTGCTGGTGTTAGGCTTAAGGCATCCAAAATCCTGAAATATGCAGGGATAACTACATTCCATTTTACATACTGATTTGGAAAGATCCAATTTGCTAAGCTCTTATCGGAATGGAAAGCAAATGAGATACCCCTCCATTCATACAACCAGCATGCGAGAGAGAGAACATAAAATGTTTTTACATAATTATAAACCACCAATAAAAAAAAAGCTTAAACAAATTGTTATGATATAAATGCTTTCATTTTGATCTCTGAGCGCAACCTATTATCTACAATGTTAGGATGTGTGGGGTGATGAGGCATCTATAGTTTTCCAGATGTTATGCTTCAATCCCAGTTGTTATACAACATTCTCCAGGATTATTTTTTCTTTTTCACGGGGAAATCATTGAATAACTTTGTGGTATGGATGTGTAAGTATTTAATTCAAGAACTCAATCTAAAGATTACATTTATTTATTTACATGAAATCAGTTTATGTAGCTATACATCACCTGGAGTACAAATAAAGAAATGTCCCTTTGGGTGGCTGATAACATTTAATAGTAATATTAATAAGGATTAACAATCTATAGTGGCCACCAAACAATCTCAGACAGAACAGTCAACAAAGTTTTTCAACACATCCTCTAACTTTGACTTTAACTGACTTTCTAAACAGAATTATCGATTTAATAAGAATAAAGTACATACAAACTAGATCCATCTGAACAATTTTTAAAGCATTTCATACAAATGGAATCCAACTGAACAAGCCACGCTGAAATGCTTGACAAAATCAGATTGAAATTAATGATTGAAAATATATTTTTTCACAAGTCTTTGTTAAATTTTCAACATTAATGTTGACTTGTTTTTTTTTTTTTGCTATTGTATCTCTGTTAGATCTTTCCTCTTGAAAGTTTAAAGCACTTTAAAGTTCTTCCTTTATTTTATTCCTGAAGCAGAATCCCATGACCAGGTTTGGGGTGGGAGAAAATGTGGGAATGTGCACGATGACATGTGGGAATGACCTAGGAAGGCAAGAGGGAGAATTAATGGCTTTGGGAGATGGTGGGAGGGAGAGCCGCAGCCTAGACATCCATCAAGCAAAAGGTATCTCAGCCCACAGGAAAAAAAGGGCATCGGAAACATCTCAAAAAATACCCATCTAGTTTTCTAGAGAGTAACTTCTGAGATGCTTCTCATGTCCCCTTTCCTCCTAAGGGCTGAGATACCTTTTGCTTGATGGATGTCTAGGCTGCGGCTCTCCCTCCCGTTTCCCAAGGTCTCTCACAGATCATTACAGTGATTGATTAGGATCTTGAACTGCTTGACTCTTCCTGATCCAAAGTGTAGCTTGACATCTATATGGTGCTATCTCATGAATTTCTATGGCACATTTTCTATCTGAAGAGGCCATACCTATCTGACAATGTAAGATTTACCCCATAGTCTTATAAAACAGTATGATTTTTTTCTTCTTCTTGCATAATCTACTATTTTAGTGAGGTGTGTGTGTGTGTGTTTGTGTGTGTATGTAGGGGCAATTTCCCCATTTGTTTTCAAAAATACTACCCTCTCCTCACCAATTACTCTATCTGTAATGCTTTCTTTATCTGGCATTTCCAATAATTTTACTCATGCTTGAACGACTCTTGTCTCTGTATGCTCTATAAAGTGTCTGTGTGAATGACTGTGTCAAAGAAACAATTGTGGGTGGAAGGAAAAGAAGTGAGAAAGTATTCAGTGTGCATTTCATATCTGTGAGCAAATTTATTTTTAATTTCTTTCCTCTTAATGTTGCTAAAAATAGACAAGTCCAACAAATACATCTATAGCTTCTCCCTCCCACAGACGCTTCCAAGAAAGCTCACCAGCAAATGAGGACCTTTATAATAAAGCCTGTGCTACATTTGTAAGACTTAATTCTCTGCGCTTGGTTGAAATGCTCTTTATAAAATCTGGGGGTGGCTGAGAGATAGGAAGAGTTTTGGAAAATGAATGATGTGATAAACAGTCTGCTAACATAGCTCTTGTATGGGCAGGCTGACAATTGATAAGGGAGGAAACAGGGCATTTTTGGCCTAAAGGTGCTTTTGCAAAAGGCAGCTGGATTTTGTTTTTCCTGGAAGACATTTCATTTCTCATTCAAGAAGCTTCTTCAGTGCATCTTGGATGAGATGCAAAACATCTTCAGGTAAAAACCAAGTCCAGATGCCTTTTGAAAAAGCACTTTGGGGACAACTATGACTTGGATGATGGAGAATTTTCATGGGACGTTTTTGGATGTGGGCACTAAAAGTGACTATCCATCTTACTATTCGTGGTATCTATCTCCTTTACATCCTCCCCTTCTTTGCTTAAGTCAGCCTATTCAGCAGGTGGCAGAATCTAGACCCGTGATGGTGAACCTATAGCACATCTGCCACAGGTAGCATGCAGAGCCATTTGTCCTGGCATGTGAGCTGTAGGCAAACTTACCTCACTACACATGCGTGCTCCTCACAGCTGATTTTTGTCCGGTTTGAGGCCTTTTTCAGACTCCCACAAGTTTGAGGAAGGCTTCTGCAGGCTTTTCAGGACAAAAACTAGGCCTGTTTCATCACTTCCTGTTTTTCTGGAAATACCGGAAGTGATGAAATGGGCCTAGTTTTTGGCCTGAAAAGCCTGCAGAAGCCTGCAGAATCTTCCTCAAGCCTCTGGGAGGCTGAAAATGCCTCAAACTGCCTGAAAATCAGCTGTGATGCGCAGTGGGGTGGGTGGGTGGGTGGGGATTGCACATGCATGTGTAGCGGGTGTAGGGGGGCACACATTGCCTTCTGGGTGATGGCACATGAGCACGAGTGTATAAGCTTGCACACAATTTTTGGTACAGGTGCCCAAAAAGGTTAGCCATCACTGATCTAGACAGAAAGCATAGTCTTCTGCACATGTACTCATTCTGATGGGCTTCTGTTCCAGATGAAAGCAAAGCAAAGGAAGATTGGGTAGAACATTGAATGCTTTTTGAATTTGTTGCCCCAGGTTTGGCCAATCAGAAAGTAAATGGAGTCACCAGAGGGTGGAGCTGGTGTTGCGACGATACGGCATGCGATCTTGGAAGTCTGAGATCATTGCTGATATCTTTGCTCCTGGATGGTCCAATTGGATCTAAATTGTCCCAAAGAGATGGTGTAAGTGAAGAGCGCATCCTGTCGATCCCAGGGATGCTGCAAAGTCCCTGGTAGATCCAGGAGAAGCTCTTCTTGCCAGCGGCAGATAAAGCCATTAAAGCTGCTGAAGTTGGGACAGCTCCAAAAAGAAAGAGAACAGAAAGAGAGAGTGTGCCAGTGGACAGCTCCAAAAAGAAAGAGAACAGAAAGAGAGAGTGTGCCAGTTTGGTGAGAACTTTTTCTTTATTCTAAGATCTGAAAGAACACCCTAAGGAAAAGATTCTGTAAAAGTTTTGACAGAAGTGATTAAGCAGAGATTTTAAACAGGAATGTCAAAGTAACATTTTTTTCTCATTGCTGGATTTTCCATATATATCATACAGACAATTTTGAAACTGGACTGGTTTTTCTTTTTTCAACTATTTTTTTCTCCTTCTTGATTTTGAAACATTTTAAGCCCCTGTCACACTGCACCAATGGATGCAAAGAGGATGTAAAACGGATAAAAAAGCTTGCCATCCGTTGGTTAACGCGATGTATCCGTTCTGTACTCACTGCCTCCGTTTTGCTTCCTCTCTTCTCTATCCGTCCAGCATCGTTTATGGACATTTCATCGCTCAGAAAGTTTTGAGACTGCTCAAAACTTTTGGAGCGAAAATGTATCCATTCGTCCGTTTCTGCATCACGTTAGGCATCCGTTCTGCACCCGTTACGCATAGGCCGCTATATCTGCGTAGGCATCCGTTACGTGCATCCGTGCAACTCGATTCTTGCTCGGACGCCAGGGAGGAAGCGAATGGACGCCAGGAACGGATGCCAGAACGGATGCCTAGCGATACAGCATGGAACACAAAGCATTTAAAACGGAAAAAACGTTCACAAGAGGGGGACCTATCTCGATATTAAGGAATGTCTAGAGGTATGCCTCGAGGAATGCCTAGAGGACTGCAAGGGGACACCTAGGGGAGAACCTATACTGCCTATAAAAAGCGTGGAGCAACTCACCTGCATCTCACATTTCAGCGCCAGCAGCCGCAGCTGTGCAGACCTCTGCAGCCTTTCCATCTGACTCTTGCTCTTCCAAGGCATCCAGTCCAATGTCAACCGTGGATCGCTAACCTGATCCTTTTGCAGCCACCATCTTCTGCAACAGTGCGAAGCCATCTAACAGGCTCTGTACTCTACTAGGGAAGAAAGGAGGCCGGGCCAAGGAAACGTCTGGGGTCTGAAAGATGGATGGCGAGAAGAGCCAGAGTACGGACTGTACAACCAAGCTGATGGTGGAGCTCCAGGAACGAAGACCCTCGTGCATTCCAGAACTTCATGAGGATGCCTCGAGCCATGTTTGATGAAGTTGTGCAGCGCTGACCACCCAGGTTGACCAAGGCAAACACCAACTTCCGGGCCAGCCTTGGAACCTGGCTCAAGTGGCACTCACCTCTGAGCCAACTGGCCTCAGGGACCACTACAGGGCATGCAGAAATGGCTGCGAGGTTGGCACACAACACCATCAGGCATTGTGAATCAGAGAAAGTAGTGCCAGGCCATCACGAAGAATACATGGAGGAGCTCCTCCAGTGCCCCTCACTGAAGAAGGAATGGAAGGAAAGTGCCAGGAGCAGTGGTATCAGAGGTGGAAACTTCCCACATACTGTTGGAGCATCGATGGCAAGCAACCGTGGCCTTGCCAAAAGCTCCAGCCAATCGGGGTCCACTTTATTTCAACTCCAAGGGCTTCCTTCAGCATCATCCTCTTCAACCCATGGTCAAATGCTGACTACAAGTTTCATGTACATCGATGCTTCAGGCAATCGGTCATGTTCAGATGCCCAGGTGTATACAATTGCCAAGTGAACCTAAGGAGGGGCTGGAACGCACCTCATCGTGGGCTTCCCAAGAACCTAGACCTCCTGCCCAACGACACACAAGATGTGCCCTACTTCAAACGTTGGGGGATGACCCCTTCTCCCTCCAGAACCTACCCTCATTGAAGCCCTAGACACCTCCAGATGCTCACCCGTGAAGAGAGATCTTCAAACTAACAGGCTGTCCAGGGCAAGGCGGGTGGTGGAGAACGCCTTTGGCCTCTGGCCAACAGGTTCCAGGTCTTCTCACCCACCATTGGCAGCATCGCCCAGAGACATGAGGAGGATCGTGAAAGCCTTGCTGGCAACCTGCACAATCTCCATGCGCACCTGCTACCCAATTTTGCAGAACAGGGCTCGTGGACCTTCCAACAAGGCAACATGGGGACATGGAGCCTGGGAATGGCACGGCAAGGCAAAACCTGAATAGGACACTGAGGATGTGCCAGGCCCCAACAGAGCCTCATGTGAAGGGAAGAAGCAGCGCAACCTCTTGAAACATGGTGCAACTCTCGCAGGCTGCGAGAGTGGAGTGGCAAGACAGGATGATAGATGATTAATGATGCTTCCTTCGCCTGTCTCATCACACTGATGGATTGGGCCATTGATGTTGGGTGGGCCTACAAACATGATCAGGGCATTTAATTAAAGAGTTGTGTTTTGTGTTGAATGTGTGGATGATTATTACATTTTTATTGATAATAAAGAGTTCTGTTTTATGTTTAAATGTGTGGATCAATGCTGACATTGGGGTTATTGTATAATAAAGGCCATAGGTTGTGCAATCTGGGAGGTGGACCATACAGTCCTACTATGTTGCACTGGAGGTTAATCTATCCCCACAGCTATGTACCATACCAAAGGTATCCCTGCCTCATCTACAAGGATCCCTGCCCACCCCCACTGCTGTTTTAACCATTTCCCCACAAGCATGGGCAAAGGCTTAAACCATTTCTAAAATTTCCACCAAAGACTTTTATTAAAAACGAATGAAGCAAGTGTGTGAATTCAAAGATAGACTTTATTGAACAACAAGCTGTAAAAGAAGAAAATGACCAAGTCAAGTGTCCAAAGTCCACAGGTAGCAGCAGCCAATCTCTGGCCACTCCCTCTTGGTCACTCGGAGGTGTGCCCAGTCTTCAGGGTGAAGGGTTCAGGTTGCTGTTGGAGGTGGGTGCTCTGCTGGAGTGCTGTCTGAAGCACCACTGGGGTGCCTTGGCCCCGGAGGAGGACAACAGGTTGATGGTGTTTGTTGAGAAAGCTCTCCGGACAGCTGGCTAGACCGTGATGCTGAGGAGTCCTTTCCTCCATGCCATGGGGGTGTCAGCCGCCAGTACTGAGACAGTATGTACTAGAGGCCGGGCTTGGCTGTGGGTGGAGGAAGTAAGCAGTGTAGTGGGGGCTGTCTGGTCTGCGCAGCTGGGTGAGGACTGGCGTGGGTGGCATGTGGCGTGGGTGAATTGCTGTCGGTCGGTGGCATCATTGGCGTGGGTGGCATTGGTGGCATCAGTGCGAACGGTGGCAACGGTGTCACCGGAATGACTTGTGCCTGGACTGGGAAGGGCTGCTGCCTGTGCTGCTGGACTCCTAGAGATATAGCAATAGCCTTGGTAAGGTGAGGGCCTGTGGGAAGCCTTGGAATGGGAGAGACATCACCTGGGGGTGGAAGGAGCAGACCATGGACTGGGTGGGAGCAGGTTCCTGCTGGAATTTGGAGGGTTGTGAAGCAGCTTCGGTGATCTGGTTCTTCACACCTGGTACTGGGTTCTCCATGTCCCCTGAGGGTCTGGTTGCACATACGGTGAAGGAAGGGCTTGCGGTTGGAGGATGAGGAGTCGGTGTGGACCAGCTGAGAGAGGATCTATGCTGGTCCGGATGGTGTCCCTGATCTCACGCAGGACAGTGTGGCCCTCTGCCTCCTCCCTGTTGTCTGGCTCTCTGCCTTTCTGTGGAGCGTGGAGTTGGGGGGGTGGTGCGGGTAGCGGCTGTGGTGGAAGAACGCGTCTGTCTCCTTTTCCCACCGCACAGGGTCCCTTCCACGCGCTCCACCATGGTTTACAACACCTTGTCCGCGGTTCTCCCGCATGGCACGCTCCACAGAAACCTGCTGGAGACAGGGATCGACTCTTGGCCTGGAAGAGGATGCGCTACTGAGCAGGCTGGCTGGAGAAGGGGTAGTGAGAGGGGCTCACTGGTGCTCTCTCGGTGGCGGATCTCACTCTCCAGGAAGCTGGCATCTGGCCAATGAGTAGGTCTCTCTGTCGTCAGCTTAACCGTGGCTGGCCAGATTTCTTCAAGGTGCAGCTTCCGCATACCAGGTGTGCATGTGCTTCCACCAGCCGAGGACGCACTTCTGAAGTTAGCCCATACTCTTCCGCCTTCTCTCTCCAAGCAGCCTGCTTTCCTTTTGGTTGTCACGTGTAAGCCGGTGCAGTCCCTTCCGCCACAAGATAGTCATTGTCTTCTCAGCCACTCCAGCACTCATCCTCGGTGTTCCTCGTGCAATATAGTATTGCCTCCTGCTCCTGTTGGTCGCTACGCCTCTTCCTCCCTTTGGCCAGGACCAGTGGGCCCTCATCAGAGGGGTCCAGGATAGTAGGGGCTGCTCCTCAACACCACCAGCGCACCAGCACGCACGCAGGATCATCATCATCATCATCATCATCAGCAGCAGCAGCAGGATCATCATCATCAGCAGCAGCAGCAGAAGCCCAGCAGCCAGCCAAGCAGACCAGCAGGCACCAGCCAGCACGCAGCAGCACCAGGATCAAAGCAAGCAAGCCGCCAGCAAGACCAGGAGCACGAGCAGACCAGGAGCACAAGCAGGAAGCTACGACAGGGAGCACGAGCAGGACAGCAGGAACAGCAGGACCAGGAGCAGCTTCAGCAGAGTAAGCACCAGCAGAAGACCACCGCCAGGAAGCAGCTTCAGCAGAAGCTCCAGCACCAGAAATCGAGCCTGAGCAAGCAGAAAGCCCAGGAGAAGCAGAGTCAGGGACAGGGGGCGGGAGGGTGCCCTGCCCTCTTTGCCAGGGATGGCGGTAAGCAGGTTGCCTGAGGCTTTCGCTTCTTCCCCATGGTTGTGGGTTTGAATGGCCTGGCAGGGAGGCTGGCAGGGAGGCTGGCAGGCACCAAGGCTGGCAGGAAGGCTGGCACCAAGGCTGGCAGGAAGCCTGGGCCGGCAGGCTGGCAGGAAGCCTGGGCAGGGAAGCCTGGCAGGAAGGCAAGGCAGGCAGGCTCCAAGGCTGGCAGGCAAGACTGGCTGGCAGGGAGGCTGGAAGGCAGCGCTGGCAGGCAAGGCTGGCAGGCAGGCAGAGAGCAAGGCTGGCAGGGAGCTGGCCAGGAAGCTTGGAGGCATGGCTGGCAGCAAGGCTTGCAGAAAGGCATGCAGGCAGGGCAGGCAAGGACTCGATGTATCCGGCAGCAAGGTCTTTCCTCTGAATGCTGGGCCACATGTGAGCCTGCTTCCCTTTAATCCGCAGGGCTTCTAACGCAATGCATCCCCCCCGCCATGTGCAATTAACGCTTGGCATCGTTCGGCACTTCCGCTGTGGCGCATCCGCTACGGCTTCTGTTCTGGCATATCCGCTTCTTCTGCTGTGCATCGCTGTGGCATCCGTTCATCGCATGGCTGTCTGCTCTGCATCTGCTGTATCCATTCCGCGTCCGGCTTTTGCTGAGGCCCCCGGAAGACCTGCAGCTGTGCCATCCGCTCCATCGCGCTTCCATCAGCTAAGCTTTCCGTTCGCATCCGCTTTTCCCATCCGCTCTGCGTCCTCCGCGTCCGTTCCTTTTCTGCTGTTATCCACTCTGGTAGCAAATTTTTGCCCCTTTTCAGAGCAGATAACAACGGATGGAAATTTTGCTCATTCCGTTGTGTCCTTTTTACTAAACGTTTTGCATCTGTTGGGCAGTGGTGAAGGGCGCTTTAGCCCAGAGACTCCCTTTTATTTATTTCTTTTAAAAAATATCTTTTTTTTTTTTTTATAATCCTTCTCATATTTTGCTTGGGGAAAGGAGGGGGAAAGTGAAAGCAAAGAAACTTTTGTAACACTGCCCACTAGAGGCTTGGAAATATTCTATTTCTCTGGTGACCAGACAAAGCTGAGAAAGAAAGAAATGAATTTTTTTTTCAAGGACATTGCTATTTAATAAGATAGAGGGAAGAGCATGGGGAGGGTATTATTGCAGGTGCTCTTCTGGTTTCTGTCAAGCGCTGGAGTCTGGGTGTTTGAAGTTTATAGGAAAAGAAAAGGTGTAGTTTCTGGAGAAGAGTGTTTATACAAGAGCCTTGGATAACTAAGCAAAGTGAGTGTGTTCTTTGAATTCTTCCAAGCTGCCCTATCCCTCCTCACAGTTTACTTTTTGAAATAGCTATTTGGATTTTTTAGCTGTCTTTGGGAACTGTCTTTTTTTGTTTTTTGTTTCCTTTGTCTTTAGAAGTTTAAATTTTTACACTTGCTTTTTATTTTAAAAAGAAAAGTTTTAGTATTAATGATTCCCCTTCCTTTTTTTTTTTTTTTTTTAAGGAGGTAGGCCTTTTTTTTCTTTTTTCTTTCTAGCTTGCTGGTATTTTTGTCTTTCATCTCCGTCCATATTGGTTTTTTCTTTTTTTCTTTTTAATCTCCTGGCCTTTTTTTCTTCTTTTTCTCTCATGCAGCCTTTTATATTTGAGACCCTCTTAAGATTGGATTAAGGTGTTTGAAGAAACCTGAAGAATTTTCTTTTTTGAAGCTTTATTCTCACTTTTCCTCTTCTTTAGGATTTACAACCTTTTCTCTTTTGCAAGTGTTTATGGTCTTTACTTTCAATTTTGAATTTTTACTGTTAATCTAATCAACTGATTGGATTAAGGTATACAAGAACCAGGGGGGGGGGGGGTGTGAAGAATTTTTTTCTTTTTTTATTATTATTACTAATTTGGCATTCTTTTTCCTTACTATTTTTATTTGGATTGCAATTGTTTTTTTACAATTGGATAAAGGTCTTGAAGAAATCTGAAGATTTTTGGAATTGTTTTGAAATGAGTAGGAAATTAACGCTCTGGCTCTCAATTCTGTTCCTCCTCTTTACCATCTGGAGGACAACATTCAATACAACAAATGTTTAAGGCACGAAAAAGAAAAGTGACCCTGCAGATGATTATGCAGAGGAATTCAAACATTCAAACAAGATCAGAGAATATTGAAAAGAGAACAGAGAACATCTGAACAACGACAGAGAACAATTGAACAAAGACAGGGAAACTGTATGAAAAGTGGAGAACAATCCAACAAATGATGAAGAAGTATGATAAGAGACCTACTAAAAATTGAAGAAGAAGATAACAAAGAGACAGGAAGATTGGAGACATTTGAATAAGCAGATTAACTGTGGTTGAAGCAAGATAAGTGGTATGCTGAGATGGGAGATGGACAGATCAGAATTTTATTAGATTCAAACATACAGGAGAAAAGGACAAAATTAGCTTGAGATAATGATAGAAATATTGGCTGAAGCTTTGGAAATAACTGAAGAGGAGATTGACTCGGATGGATAGATGAGCTTTATCGAGTCTTTCACAAGATACAGCAATGAGAAATGCCTACAAGAGAAAGGTCCACATCAGATTTACAAGAAAGCCATTCAAACGCAAATATTGCAAGTGGCAAGAGAGAAAACATTGAAATATAAAGATAAGGAGATTGTGGTTTTGAAACCAGTAACCAGCAGAGTGAGAGAGTGAGAAGAGAATACCAATTTTGACCAAATTGCTACTTAAAAAAGAGGTGAGTTATAGATCGGCTGATTCTCAGAAGGTCTAATGTTCACATGGCAAGAACGAGATATAGAATTTTAGATTCAGTTGGAGAAAGCTGAATCATTTTACACAAGAATTTTTTCAGAGGAAAGAGGAAGAGGCAGAAAAAGAAACTTGTCACTAATTGAATTACAGAGGACTGCCAAATGACGACTGAAAAGAAGGTGCAGTAGTGGAAAGGAGGAAGCCAAAGACAACGTGACCAAGATCCACGAGAGCTGCCAAAACCTAATTATAAAATATACCCATGGAAGAGAAAAATGATTACAATTAATATAAATGGACTTAAATTCAGGCCGTTAAAAAGAAGGAAAACTTCCAATAAATAGCAGAAATTAAAAATTTGATATAATCTGCGTACAACAAGTAACATATTGAAAAGGCAATATGAACAATTGTTGATACGCCAAAACTAGGGAAATATTGACCTCCTTGACACAATAAAGAAAAGAAGGAAGTGGTTTTATATATTAAAGAGACGCATTCCAGCGAAATTGATTGAATACTGATGGAAAGAATACTAATGGTGGAAATAATGGATTAATAATATGAAAACACACTCTGATTGGCAATCTATGCCCCGAATGACCAAGCAAGAAGATTTTTACAAAAAGATTACATACAAAAATAATATGAACTGGACTATCTAATATGATAGTTATGATGGGAGCATTTTAATGGATTGTAAGACGATAAAAGTGGACTATACAGGCACAGAACAATAAAGCAACACGAAAGCCTCTCCCAAAATCTTTCTTTACAATGGTAGATGAAATAAAACTTAAAGATACAATGGAAGAAGAAAGAAATGAAGAAAACTAAACAATACACTTTTCTACTCAAATAGACATTTATCATGATCCAGAATAGATACGATATGGAATGTCAACAAGAATTGGTAAACTAATATTCAAGAAATAAATATTACAACAAGGAACTTTGGGCAATCCCAATCCAATGACATTTAAATGAAACGGACAAGGAAGAAGCTCTAGATGGAATGTTAATAAACTATTTTAAGAAAAAGACTTACACAGTGGATGGAGAAAGAAGCTGGCCTTTTTCTTTAGAGAAAACAAAGACGATACATAAATCCAGAATGTAAGAGGAAACCATGAAGGCACATATCAGAGGCTTGGTAATAGATCCAATACTAGGAAAAGAAATACCATGAAGATTAGCCTCTAAAGGCATTAAGAGGTGAGTATAAGGACTTGAAAAAGAGGCTTACAGAAAATGCCAAGAAAAAGGACATCAAGTTAAAATGGATATAACTAAACATAAATGGGTTCTATATAGAAAAAGAAGAAATAAGCACAGAAAATTAGATGGTGCTAAAACAGAACTAATTTGGAAGATGCAAATAACAGGTGCATGGTTAGCATATAAATTGAGAAAGGAGACAAGAATCAAGGAAAATATTGCAATTAATAGACTGACCAAAGGCCAAGTTTGCTATGCGTAGTAAAGAAGAAGAAGGAAATCATTCGAGACTATTGTGGAAAACTATACACACAAGAGAATATTGATGAGGAAGAGTTTCAATGTATCTACAGAATGCTAATTTACGCCCAGAATTACTACAGAGATTGAAACAATGTCAGAAGCAATATAACGATGATGGAGTTAAGCTGACAGCACTGCAAGAAGCAAAATAATGGAAAGGCACCAGGCCAGATGGAATTCTGGCAGAATTTAGCAAAACTTACAGAATCGTTGAAAATCTTCCATTGTTTTAGAAGTTATAACGAAGTTATAGTTAAAGAAGAGGATACATTAAATATGTCAGCAAGCTTATATTACACTTTGTTCAAAAGAAAGAGGCTGAATTCATTACAAATCAAGAACTCATAGAACCTATTTCCTACTAAACGCAGATTATAAAATTTTTGCTTCAATATGGGCAGATCAAGACTTAAAAAATACTTAGATTAATTTTATCTCCTGATCAAAAATGGATTTCTGCCAAAAGAAGACAAATTAAAGCCAATATGAGAGTAATCTTGGACACTTTGAAATACTACAGGTCCACATCCTGGAAAACCAATGGCTCTGATATTTCTTAATGCACAGAAGGCATTTGATAATGGTGAAATTTGGCGATTCATGTTATTATTGCGTGGAACAGATGGGCTTTACGAGAAAATTTGATTCAAGGCAATCAAAGCTATGTATGATAGTAGATCGGCAACAAGTAGAGGGAGAACTGACAGACTCTATTGCTATAAGAAGAGGATCAAGAACAAGGGTGCCCACTGTCACCTTTGCTTGTTTTGTGTTAACTTGGAAGTGTTAAATAGAAATATTAGAGATGAAAAGAATAACAAAAAAGGATGGAAATTAAAAAGGAAGAATTTACGCTTGAAGCATTTGCAGCTGACCTGGTTTATCTTAGAAGACCACTAGAAACAGCATTCAAAATTGATCAAAAAAGATAGAGACATAAT
>BHFT01025127.1:0-11666 GCA_004320025.1 Laticauda laticaudata | reverse complement strand
TGGAGCCACCCCCGAAATTTTGCTCATCCGCTGTGTCCTTTATGCATACGTTTTGCATCCGTCGGTCAGTGGGACCAGGCCTTTAACAATCTCATGATTCATTTAACAACCATGGTTAAAAAAAGGTCCTACAATTAACAACATAATGGAAGTTCTGCTCCAGATTTTGGTTGCAACTTGAAGACTACCATGCAACTGGAATTTGTGGGGAGTGTGGGAATTTACCTCATTTCATTTGTATTACCTGAGAGTGTTCTGGTGGTTCACCCTGTTCTTCTACCATGTTAAAAAAAACCAGGCAGTTCAAAGCATATTGATTTTTATTATTTTAAAAAAGGTCTTCAAATACCCAAGTCGTTGTCAAATTTAAGCAAGGAAAATATGAATGGTAGTTAATAGGTGCAGATCGCTCATGTACTTAAGCACACCAAAAGAGCAAAATGAATTGACTTCATAAATAGCTTAATCTACTTTTTGTATATTTGACAGGAATAAAATTGCACATTCAAACAATAAAAGGCATTGAACTTTGAAACATACACACACACACGGACATACACAACCCTGAATGACAGAAAACCAAGCTGCTTTAGGCATCTGTTTATGTAACTATGTAGCAAAGCTCTTTTGGTTAAATACACATTTATTAAATTATGCAACTACATATTTTAATTATATAATTACATGTATTCAATCAAATTCCATCATAAGCACATATATTATAATTAAGGCTCATAATGATTGCAAACAAATCATTTTGCGGCTGGGGTTCTTTCTTTTTTCACAAGCAGAATTTTTTTTTTAATTATGCAGCCCCAAATGACAGGAAATGGCTCCCCATTCATCAGCAAAAATGTCCATTTGCTATGTCTGATAATGCATGTGCGAAACCCCAAAACCAAGAAAAAGAGGGGAACCCTCCAGGGATAGCAAATAAGCTTGAATGGGGGGAGTATTATGAGCTTCTTGTACTTTTTTTGTGGGGGGGGGGGGNGTATTATGAGCTTCTTGTACTTTTTTTGTGGGGGGGGGGGAGAATAATATTGCCAATGATTTGGAAACTTAACGTATTTACCTCATCCTCTGCCAAAATGGACAAGAAATTGTGGTGCTTTTTTTTTTCAATAGATAAAAATTAACAGTCCGGTCTGTGAGAGGTGGGGCTATAATGCTACAGATTGAAACTACATACATACATACATACATACATACATACATACATACATACATACATACATACGACATCCCATTGGTGATTATGATGACATCATTATCATCATCACATTATCATTGTAATTATCATCATTATTATCACAATCGTAAGTCTAGTGATAAGATAAAAATAAAATATATAAAGCTAAAAAAGAGAGACAAAATTACTGGATTTTCAGATTAGAGTGAGCCGTATAGTGCTAGAACAAGTCAAATAGTCACACAAAAGTTAGAGGGAGCAAACAGCCATCAACTTTCTAGGGCAGATGGTGAGTTGAGACAAATTTAGGAACTCAAAAGTATCCTGAAAATGTAAAGTTTCTAGAGCCATGAAGGCGAACCTATGGCACGCATGCCACAGGTGGCATACGGAACCATTTGTGAGGGCACATGAGCCCCAGACAAACTTACCCTCACTGAGTATGATTCATGCACAATTCCCCCCCCCCCCTGCCCCCTNCCCCCCCCCCCACTGCCCCCTTACCTGCACTGCGCCTCCCAGCTGATTTTTGGCCCATTTGAGGCCTTTTTCAGCCTCTCAGAGGCTTGAGGGAAGCCACTGCAGCCTTTGGAGGCTGAAAAACAGGCCCATTTCTTCACTTCCTATATTTCCAGAAATACCAGAAGTGATCAAACGGGCCCATTTTTTGGCCTCCAAAGGCTACAGAGGCTTCCCTTGAGCTTCTGGGAGGCCACAAAAGGCCTCAAACGAGCCGAAAATCAGCTGGGAGGCGCAATGCAGGTAAGGGGGCAGTGGGGGGGGAATTGTGCATGCATGTGCAGGCCCTCCCCATGCATTGCCCTCTGGGTGCTGGCACATGACTGTGCATGCGCGAGTGAGTGTACAATTTTTGGCACAGGACCTCAAAAAAGTTAGCCACCAGACTTCTAGAGCGTGTTCTTAGGATTGATGGGAGCTGAAGTTCAATATCACCTGGAACATCACCATTTGGAGAAAAAGACGCATTGCTTATCTCCAAATTGATCAGAATTTCTGGACTTTGTCCATCTGCAAAGGACAATTTGTCCATTTTTGAGAAAAAGTCTTTTATCTTTTGTAGACTGCTGAGCAGGCAATAGTCAGTCATTCCAACTTTGAAATGAAGCTCTTTTTCCCCTACCGCACCCCACTACTTCCAAAGTGTTTCTAGAGAAACCTCAAAAGTTCCAAATTAATGGTAAATGAATGACAAGGAGAGACTGAAGAGCATTGCATTTTTGAAACTCCATCCCCTGGGACATCCTATGAATGGAATTTTTCTCTTAAAGAATCCAATCCAGGAGTGCAGCTTTTTTAAAAAAATCTTTTTGATCCACAACTTGAAAGTTTTGCTGTACGTCTTTCCATCCTTCCTTGGCATCGTATTCCTTGTTTAATTTTCTAAAAAATAGCAAATGGTATAATCTGGTCATTGGGCATTATTACCTTGGAATACATGCCCCCCCATTTAAAAAAGCTATCATAGCAACAGCACTTAGACTTATATACCACTTTATAGTGCTTTACAGCCTTCTCTAAGCAGTTTACAGAGTCAGCTTATTTCCCTCAACAATTTGGGTCCTCATTTTACCCACCTCAGAAGGATGGAAGGCTCAGTCAATCTTGAGCTTGGTGGGATTCGATCTACCAAATTGCAGTGGGAGTAGCTTGCAGTACTGCATTCTAATCACTGCACCACTGAGGCTCTATCACCCTTTAATCTGTGTACAAAGACAGTTTCTACATCAGAATAAATTGGATTCTTTATTTTTGAGATGCAAGGAATTCTGTGTTTTCTTTTTTTTAAAAGTCACTTCATATCTATATTCTTAGTTTGGCATCAGATTTTACCATATGGCTTCCTGGACATCTGAAAGAGCATATTTACTCCATCCAAATCATGTGAGGAAAACTGAGCCATCAGAACTCCTAGCTGATGTTAAATACTGTAGGTCTCCCTGCATTTTATCAGCGAAGCCTCCACTTCTTTCCATATGGAAGTGAAATGTGAACCTAAGCTGTGGGGAATATTGGTGCCATTTGCTCCAACCTTCAGCTTTTACAAATGTCAACTGGGTCTTGGTAATAGGAACAGCAGACAATATCATTGCCTCTACTGGAGTCTCTCCAGCCAAATTACTTGCTAATGACGCCTGTCTGGCTCATACATACAAGGTCACTGAGATACCTTGTTTGTAAAAAATTTAATTTGCCCAAAGGGCATTTCACTCCCAGCAATAGCCCTGTGTACTTGACAGAACAACCACATGGCCCGTGTGACAGTCCTGGCGGATGGGTGGAAACCGAAGCATTGAACGTTTGCAATGCATGTTACTGTCCCGAATCAAAGATTCCCCACCTGGTCTTGATTTTTCAAATCATTCATTCTTAAATACTGATGATCTGAACAGCAAATAGAAATACCCAATTATTTCTATTCTTGGTGAGGGGTTTTTTTCAGGGAAAGAAAACTTAAAAGGTAATAGGCAATGCAGGTAATCCTTGACTTAGGACCACAATCGAGCCCAAAATTTATGTTGTTAAGTGAGACATTTGTTAAGTGAATTTTGCCCCATTTTACGGCCTTTCTTGGCACAGTTGTTAAGTGAATCACTGCAGTTGTTAAGTCAGTAACATGGTTGTGATGTGAATCTGGCTTCCCCATTGATTTTGCTTGTCAGAAGTTTGCAAAAAGAGGATCACTGTCAAGATTATGGCACTTAACCCCATTTACATCATGAGTCTCAAACCAAACTTCAAAAGCATTTATTGGGAGTTGAAAGGTGTGGCATTGCCTGGGTGTAGCCAACTCTCAGACACATCATTCATCGTCACCCTTGACTCAGGTTTTCTCACACCCCTTGGATATATCTTAATTCATATTCTCCAATGGGACACATCTACAGCCAAGAGTCACCACTCATGCTCTCCAGTTAGAATTTTGTCTTGCAGAAACTTCGGTCACCTTGTTACTATCTTGAAAACATTTATGGAATGCAGTTTTGGTTGCAAGCTGTCGCACTGCTCCCCCCTCCCTTTCTGTTGGCAACTCTAAAAGACCATAAAATTATTTTATGAGTTGACAATCACATTATCCCAGCACCCCGCAACCGTCATAAATATGAGCCAGTTGCCAAGCACCTGAATTTTGGTCACATGACCATGGGGGTGCTACAACTGAGGTAAATGTGAAAAATGGTCATCAGTCTCTTTTTTTCACTGCTGTTTGTAATTTCAAAAGGTCACTAAATGAACTGTTGTTAGTCAAGGATTATCTGTGCTTTTCCTGTTTATAGACTTTTTTAAAGATACCAAACAGTGATCCAGGAAAGCAACAATTCTTATACAAATCAAGTAACAAACATGAACTATAAGAAAGAAGAGTCCAAGTACTCTGTTGAAGTAATTTGAGTTATGGCAAAATCCTATGCATGTCAAAAGCAGCCCTTGTTGATGTTAAATGAGACTTACTTACAAGTAAGCAGCTATTATAGGACTGCACCCTCAGTGCAGTACTGCACAATCTAAAAGTTTTACTTAGAAGGATGGATTATTAAATGCTACAGAAAGCTGGAAATTAATAATGAAAAACAATTCAATAATTATGTAATGATTAGAAGAGGTTAGATTGGTAGTTTCAGTAAATGAGTGGGATTCTTTTGTGGAAGGTAATACTTGATGTCCTAGTTCCAGTTAG
Organism: Laticauda laticaudata; assembly: GCA_004320025.1. Classification (NCBI taxonomy): domain Eukaryota; kingdom Metazoa; phylum Chordata; class Lepidosauria; order Squamata; family Elapidae; genus Laticauda; species Laticauda laticaudata. The sequence goes on along the minus strand of BHFT01025127.1, from coordinate 6,777 downwards.
AAAAATATAATTAAGGTTATGCTTAATTCAGAAACTTGTGTTTATTACTTCGGTGAAACAGTGCCTTCAATGATCTTATCATGACATTATTTGACTGCCGAGGGTAATGTTGTACAATGCCTTTGTGATTGCAGATTTCACCAAAAAGGTTTGCCTACGCAAAATTTCCAAATTTTGTGTTGAAATGTGTATTTCAAGATTACTTTTATTTTTCCAAAACTGTTTTTATGATTCCACTCCTCTCTTCCTTATTCTAACCTAGGGAATCTCCAAAATCTGACATCTATTTTGGAGGACGTTCATGATAAATTTGGATCTTACTGCTGAATCAGGATGCCATTTTTATGTCTTCTTTGTAGTAACTACAATGTGCTGACAAGCTCTATTTCAGATGAGAATTGTTTCTAGGATATGTATAACCTGTAGTTATACAGGTAGCTGTTGCTGTCATGCTGAGTGATTGATTGCTCGAACAGACATGCTGCCGACGCCTTACATACTCATGGTGGCTTACCACACAATTAAAACTTCCGCAGAATAACACAAATAAGTAAATAATAAAACAAGCACAATATGTCAAAACGAGATCAGCACTCCAAAATTAAACCCTACACATTAAGAACAAACACCAATCCCTTAGCACCAAACACTATTAAATTAGAATCAACTTCACAATCTCCTTCACACATAACTTGCAGGTAATCCTCAATTTATGACAGGTTATTAACGACTGTTTGAAGTGATGACACACATCCCCATTATGACCCAAATTTGAAGTTCTGATGGCTGGGATCCCCAGCAGTTACATGATTGCATTTTGGGTGCTGGGCAACTAGCCCTCAGTTATGTCCATTTACACCATTCTGTGGTCACATGATTTATTTTATTTTTTTTGCCAGAAACTGGTATCTGCATCCAGCTTCCAACAAAAAAACAACCATTGCAGACAATGGATTTGATTAACAACCATTGCAAAAAAGCTCATAAAATTGGCTGTCATCTGGTAGTTAGCTGCTTAAGAATTGGCATGACTCATGGCCATAATTCTCAACTCAATTACAGTTGTATGTTGAGGACTATCTGCAGATGGCCTTGTACTAGATAGATACTGCAAAGTAGTGGTTGGGATGTCTAGGGAAATCAGCTATGAATGTTCCCTGAGGACTTTGGCCCACACCATTTCTCACCACAACCTCTCTCAGATATCCCTTGTCCTCAGTGAAAAAGGAGGTAACACAACACCACATTGAGCTTCTGACAGAAAATTGGCTATACATCTGATCATGCACTTATGCTAAGAATAAAACAATTGCTAAAATTTCCAGACAGGGTTTTGGCAGAGATAGCAGAAGACACAAGAAGATCTTATATACGAGGTTGAGCAAGAAACTCATGTCATCATGTACCTTGCAGTACCACTCAAGATGTCATGCTAAAATTGGCATTCAGCTTTCAATTTGCACTGGATCTTGACCAAAGTCCAAAGACCTTGAGTGGACCTCATTGGGCTGGTCCACGATCTGCACTCTGGTGTCCTCATTTCATGGCATGTGGCCGCAAAGCCAGTATTCTTGCTCCTTTGGCCGAGTGCCTTGCCGCCGTTCCCTTTTGGCTGCTTAAATTGCTTGGGCCATTTCTTCTGAGGGAGGAAGAAAAGCCTTTTGTAATGGGATGCTGTGTCAATCCCCATGCTCCTTCTCCTTCAATCATAGCTTTCTCCTCAATCTTCCCTGAATCTTCACACTTCCCAGTTGGCAAATGGGCAGTTGGGGCTCAGGACCCCGGACAGCTCTCAGTTCATGGGGAGCTGACTGAAGTTTAGAAATTTGGGCTAACGTCAGTGTTCCAATAAAAATTCCCATTTCATTCAGCACACAGAAACAAAGTTCATCCAAGTAAGAATTTATTAGAGAAGTCATATTGGCACATCTGGGAAAGCCTGAATCTGAGAGTTCCAGGTTTTCCCTTCATAACTGAAAATCCAAACTCCATCCCCTGCACCCACATGGACCAATCAACCCTCGTCTCAGCTGGAGACATTCCTCCAACCACTCTTTTCCAGGTGCAGGGTCACTTGTCCTTGACTTTATGAGAAGAATGTTGTTACATCTAACTGTCCACCTCTCTATGAAATCCCCCCTCCCAGGCACTAAGATGTGACAGCATGGAAGCTTCTAAGAAAAATATGGCTTTCAAAGCTGACAGTCATGCTAAAGTCGGCATACATATCCGGCTTTCAATTCTTGACCAAAATCCTAACATTTCTCCTTGTTTATTAAATTTGTATTCTGCTGCAGTCAAAAGAGATTCTCTACCTTCTGTTGAAGAACACCGCTTCTTTATTCCAATAAACTGTTGTTTTGTCTGTGATACTCTCCAGCTATTCACACCCCACCATAGCTCTGCTGAAAGCTCCTTAAAAACAGCCTGTCCTTGCTAGTGGCAGAAAACCCATATTTCCCCTTCAACAGTGGATGGAATTCATGTTCCAGCAAATCTCCCCTGTGGCTTGTGGGTTTGTTAGTGTGTGTGTATGCTTTTCTTCTTCTCAATGAAGGGACCGGCTGCCATTTCCCCCCCCCTCCCGTCTCCAACTGTTTTCCCCTGCCCATCGTGGGAAGGGTGGGAAATCTTCAAATTCATTTTCGAAGGCTTGCATGCTTGCAACAATCCTTGCAAAAGTCGTAACGCACACTTTAGGTGCCAAGTTGTCTGTTGCCATGGAGAGATGAAGGCTTTCTGTGCTTTTTTGTGTAATCACCTCACACTTTCAAAAGCCAATCCTCCATTGTGATTACCCTCTAGCAACCTAACAGGAGGAACATTTTGCAGACTAGGAGATAAATGTACCCAAACACCTGTTGCTATGTGCACTGTGGGGGAGCTAGAAACATTTTTTTTCCCTAAAGTAAGGGAAATGGGCTCAGCAAACACAGGAATCTTGGAGGGAGGATGGGGGAGGAAGTGAGGTTGGAAGCAGAGAGATTGAGCGCTCACCAACTGGTGGTTTTTGCATTCAGCAGTTGGCCAGCTGACCAGAAATTGGCTTGAAGTTGCTGCCTGCAAAGCTTCAAAAGTTCGAATCATACATTGAGAATGTATTAAAAGCATTTTTTGATCTGCCAATGTGAGCATTACACGAAGGAATCACAGGTTGGTGTTGAAGTGGGTAAGGAGTTATTTTTACTCGGAATAGCTGATGGTGTGACAGAGCTCAGTGACATTCTGTGTTCGCCACCACCCCATTTGCAATCTTTGTACAATTCACACACAAAGGGGAAGGATAGACTCTGAATAGTGTGGAAGGGAAAACACGCTGTATCCCCTCCTTTCCCCATGTCTTTTAAACAGTCCCTCCTTCCCGCAAGGATGGAGCCAACAAGATCTAAGACAGAATTTGTGGTCCAGCTGGAATACAGAGACATGGGGACATTTTGGGGTTTTTTTCCCCTGAGCTGACTGAAATAAAAGTGGTTGGATTTCAGTCTGGTGTTGGTGGGATTTCTGCCTCTAGAAACCTACTGATCCCTTGGGGCAAAAGATGCAGGCACTGATCATAGAAGGATACTGGTTCTGTCTGTTATCTCCTTTCCTTATTTGCATGTCTTTATATAATGTGTGTCCTGTTGGTAGGGCTGGTATTCTGAGAATTTCCTCATTTCCTTCCACTATTTCCTCCTCTTGTCTGATTCTCAGGTGTTCTGTGTGAGGACCAGCCTGACATACACACACAAACAACCACACCCACAGTCTGTCTGTCTCTTTCTCTCTCCCTCTCCCCCTTCCTCCGCCCATGACAGGCACTTTGCTAGGAAAAGGTAGCCCTCAATTTTTAATCATTCATTTAATGTCAGTTCAAAGTTACAAAGCCACTGAAAAAAGTTACTTACAAGTGGTTCTTGCAATTATGTCTGTGATTAACATCCCCACAGTCACATGATAAAAATTCAGGTGCTTGGCAACTAGCATGTACTTATGACTGTTGCAGGGATCACATGATCACCATTTGGGGCCTTCCCAATCAGCTTCCAAGAAGCAAAGTCAATGGATGAAGCCAGATTCACTTAACAACTGATTTACTTAACTGCGAAAATTTGTTTAATACCTGTAGCAAAAAAAGTCATACAAGCTGTCATTCGTCTTATCAAAATGGAATCAGGAGACTGAATGGAGCTGAGAATTTACTGGCAGGATGCCCTACAGTGAGTCCATCACTTTGAATAGCAAGTGAAATTCTGACCCAATTCCATTCATACATTAAGGACCACTTTTAAAGCTTTAGTTTACCTTGCACAAGAACCAACCTTCCTTATAAAAGTTATATTTCTAATTTCATGGGTTTCTGTCTCCACACACTTCTTTCTGCTCTGTAGAATTATCCCAAACTACCCATCTTCTTTTCAAATCTAGGTAGCTGCCATTTATACCTAGGAAGCTTCTGGAACAGATCATAAAACTATTGACTTGCAAACACTTTGAAGGGATTCCTGTCAAACTAAATGTATGTCTTGTTTTCATTGGATAGTTTCTAGATCAGATTGTGTGAACATAATATATCTTGACTTCACTTAAACATTTGACAAAATTCCTCATGACATTCTGGGCCACTCTGATTCCTCACAAAGCACTTTAAAGCAGCGTGTAATTATCCTGGGTTCTGCCCACCTTGAAATGCAGAGAACATGATGACCCAATCAATAGTCACCCTCTCTTTCCATAGCTGACAAAGAGGAGAGACCAAGATGACATCCAATTCTGGTTCCAGAATAACCTCCACTCATGGAGTAAGAAAAATCTGCTCAACTCTGTCCAACCAAAAAAAGAAATAAAGAGATGGTGCTCCTCCTCACTCTTTTTTTCAGGACACAGTGTGCACATTTCTCTACTGATCTGCAAAAGTTAAAAACTGGGTGCTACAATGAGAAGTTATACAAGGGCAGATAAAAGCATTGTAAACTTGCAAAAGCTTCCTGGCTACCTTCCTATTCTTCCATTGCATTTTAAAAGCCCCTGTTGTTTGTGAAAAGGACACGGTAGCTCAGTGGCTAAGACACTGAGCTTGTCGATCAGCAAGATCAGCAGGTCAGTGGTTCGAATCCCTAGTGCTGTGTAACAGAGTGAGCTCCCATTACTTGTCCTAGCTTCTGCCAACCTAGCAGTTTGAAAGCATGTAAAAATGCAAGTAGAAAAATAGGGACCACTTTGATGGGAAGGTAACAGTGCTCTGTACGCCTTCGGCATTTAGACATGCTGGCCACATGACCATGGAGACATCTTTGGACAGCATTGGTTACAGGGGGGGGGGGAAGGTAGGTCTTTTGCAATAAAAAGAATACTCTGAACCTCACAAGAGGAAGAATAAATATTGGCTTGAGGCTTGGAGCCAGAGTGAGACACATGTTTGTGAGACATATTTGTGTCAGTGGGAAAACTGGCAAGGTTTACAAGATCTTTAGAGCCTCAGCAACTCAAAAGAAAACCCAGACAGTAGCCTTTAATGTGGTTTTCAGTAAATCAGAGCAGGGATGAAAATAAATCACCTCAGCTCCCCAAAAGCAATGAGACTGTGAGGCCTGGCAGCATCCCAAAATAGTCCAAAGTCCTGCTAATGGGAAAGGGAGGAAATGTGAAGAGAAGCAGAAAGGTTTCTTAACATCTTCTCCCCTTTTCTCACATCCCATTCAACTGGGATTCTTAACAATTACCAAACTTTAGGTGCTAAAGTTTTCTAATTGTTTGGCTGGGTTTCAAATAGAAAACATAGTGTCTGACCTTTTGTAGCCAATCGCTAAGTTTTAAGTAAAGAAATAGTAGAGCAAATATGGTTTGGTTCTTAAACCTTCTATTCACAGTTTCTGTTCACTAGATTATGTAGTGTTATGTGTGGAGATTGTTTGTATGGGATGTGGCCCTACTTGTTTAAATGAAATGTGTGCATGTGGGTAGGTCTGAATAGGAGATAGTTCCTGAAGTCAGGAAAGTCCTTATTCACTTCAGTCTGTCAATGGTAGCAATTTTCCCCAAGGATGCACAATTGGCAATCCCCCATTTAGTAAGAAGAAGACTACCAGTCCCTTGGTAACAGGGATAAGACCCAGAGAACATGAAACAAATCAATGGCAGAAGATCATCAATCCCTTTGGGATTATATATTCTTTCAAGGGCTGATAATTAATGGTTCCCAGGCAGCAGAGGGCCGAAACTGTCAATTGCAAAGAAGATGTTTGGAGAGAAAGGGATGCAAAGAGATTCTCTCTAACCAGCTGATTAAAAAAAAAACCTGAAAGAATGGTCCTTTAAGGCCCTGTCACACTGCCCAACGGATGCAAAATGGACACAACGGACGAGCAAAATGTTCCATCCGTTGTTATCCGCTCTCAAAAGGGCAAAAATTTGCCATTAACCCAGAGCGTGGGATAACAACGGAAGGAGGGGCACACGGCGGGGCGAGGACGCAGGGCGGATGGAAACGGGTATTGCAGATGGCGGCACCATCGCCTCTAAGAACAGAATATTGCTGTAGATGGATGCAGTTGCAATGGCATGCCGTAGCAGATGATGCAGATGCGTATTTGTGCACGCTGCCTTCATCCTTCTCCTGTCCTATACGTCTACTAACGCTGCGCGTTCGTTCCGCTTCCTCCCCTCGCAGTCCAGAACTCTCTACCATCTCTGCGATTAACGAATGAGATTTGAACCATCAAAATACTAGTGGGGACAGCTTGCGCGGATGTCAGTGGATGCCTTCGCGTGATATAATAGACGAGTGCTAAATGG
>BHFT01025126.1:0-13295 GCA_004320025.1 Laticauda laticaudata | reverse complement strand
GTACACAATGGATGCATCGCGTTTTCCAACGGATGGCAAGCTTTTACATCCTCTTTGCATCCGTTGGTGCAGTGGGACATGGGCTTTAGAGAAAGGAGGGGGAGGAGGAGGAGGGAGGAGAGAAAAAAGGCTTTAAGATCAGGAGGCATTAGGAAACACATCTTCAGTTTTTATATTAGCAAGGAAAAACAAAACAACAGGGTTTAGGAGTTTATTTTCAGCAGGAATTGTAAAACGGTTTAGAAGTCAACTGCACAGATTACTGTATTTATTTAACTTGTTTTTATCCCACCTTTATTATTTTTATAAATAATTCAAGGTGACAAACAATACTCCTTCTTCCTCCTATTTTTCCCCACAACAACAACCCTGTGAGGTGAATTGGGCTGAAAGATTGTGACTGGCCCAAAGTCGCCCAGCCACATTTCATGCCAAAGGCCAGACTATAAAACACACAGACTCCAGTTTCTAGTCTTTTCCTTGACTGCTAGACCAAAGTGTTTCACTGATAAGACTATTATTAAAATGTAGGAAGAGCTGAGTTCAGGATACAGAATGGGGTAAGAGGCAAGATTTTCCACAAACAGGTAAATGGATGCTTCCAGACCCTGCAGAGCTCCAGAACTGCAAATCACAAAAGAGAGGTTTTGCTGTGAGCATGAAGAAAATCAGCTCATTTGCCTAGAAATAACAACTTCACCTAGACCCAGAAAAATGATATTGGAACAGGAACAGCATCAACCCTGCAGATGGGATGGCTTAAAATGAACCCAGAAGATGCAACATTTGGATTTACATGAATGAGACATGGCATTCATTTTATTCCTAGTCTCACTATCATCTGGATAGATTCAGCTTCCTAATTGCGCTGACCACTTTCTCTGCTGTATTGAAATTTGTCACTAACGAGCTATCTTACTCTTTAAAACCCATCATTTTTACAGAGATTTCTCTTGATATTACCAAAGTCTATAGCCCTCCAGGGTTACAACACTGAAACACACATCCCAGCTTTGTTTTTATTCATCTGTCAAACTGAAACAAAAGACATGTTAACACCGCCACCATTCACTGTGTGGTTAGTATGATATCAGGGTAACCTTGCCTCTTCTTTTTTACATTCTGGTCCTCATCCATTCAAAATGGCTAGTCTTTTTGGAGGGCAGTATGATCAAATCAGTGTTGACTCCTGATGACTGCATGGCCAATCCCTGTGGCTTTCTTGGCAAGGTTTTTCAGAAGTGGATTGCTATTGCCTTCTTTTTAGGGCTAAGAGAAAGTAACTGGCCCACAGTCATTCCAGTTGGCTTCATGTCCAAGGCAGGATTAGAACGCATGGATGTCCAATGTCTAGCCTGATATCTTAACCACTACACCAAACTACATCTAGCTAATTAGGCCACAAAATTTCCTGATGATGACAGAATGATTGTCCAGATAATGTTCTATCCAATGATATATAGAGGATATCCTCAGTGACAAGGAAGTTATTAAAAATCATTCTTCATTATAGTAACTTTATTTGCTTTAGATATATCTGAGCCTAAAATCCAGCCTATAGATAATGCAATAATAATAATCATCATCATCATCATCATCATCATCTGCTTGGAATCACAGGATTTCTAACTTAGACAGATGAAAACATTTGTTACTGAGCTGACTGAGTACATTATTTTCAATAACAGAGCTGACATCAAGAAAAGGATCTGAGGTTTTCCATATTCTTTTTAAATATGAGTATAAGTATGGAATTTTAATTCACTGCTACAAAAGTTATCAAACTGTGAGCGTAGAAGACTTCAACAAGGAAGTAGGCCATTTTTGGCCCAGAAAACTATAAATCAGGAATCAGAAATAGGATGCTTTGGATGACAACCTCTACAATGCCCAAATATTGGGAGGTCCATTGGGGACTTCTCGGTCCAAACAGTCTGGATAACACTAGACTGCTTTACTGTACTTATTCTGTCTCTTAATTCAAAAGCTCAGAGGTTTTCACTCTGTTTTGCTTGAGGACATTCGCCTAACTAAGGTGCTAGACTGGATAAATCTTTGATGTGATCCAGCTTAACTCTACTTCTGTGTCTAACTTCTCAGTCCACACTAAAAATTGGAGCCAATATGTTTTCTAATGCCAGTAGATTGGTGACTATATTTTTCTTCAAAGTGGCATCACATTTTACAGTCTTGTAAGATTCATTTATTTGGGCACAATGGGAATGGAAGCGTTATCCTCTTGTGATCTTGATATGAAAATAACCTAAACTATTATGGATGTGAATTTTTGAAGCATTCTTCCCTCATCATTTTGAAAGTGTAGTGGCCTCATAATGGCCTCTTAGAAGGTGCTTGTACAGGTGTCCCATGCAAAGTCTTAAGTTTCTTTAGGACAACTAAAGTGGCAGTAGTTGTTTTTAATTTTAAGTGGGAGACATACATTAGTTCTTTAATTTTTTTCTGGCTTCTAAGAGTCTACGAAAAGAAGGACTAGGGTTGACATGATAGCAGTGATCTGATATTTGAGGGGCTGCCACAGCGAGGAAAGGGTCAAGCTATTTTCCAAGGCACCTGAAGGTCAGACAAGGAAAAATGGATGGAAACTGAACAAGGAGAGATTTAACCTAGAAATAAAGAAAAATTTTCTGACAGTGAGAATAATCAACCAGTGGAATAGCTTGCCTTTGGACGTTGTGGAAGTTTCATCACTGGAGGCTTTCAAGAAGACATTGGGCTGCCATTTGTCAGAAATGGTGTAGGGTCTCCTGCTTGAGCAAGGGGTTGGACTAGAAGACCTCCAAGGTCCCTTTCAACTCTGTTATCCTGTTCTGTCCTCTTCTGTTCAGAGCTGCAGAAGTGCAGGCTTATTCATATAATCAACTTGCCCACTGACTATTTCTTGACAACAGAAATAGTAATTATCTTTTACCCATACTCAGCCCATTGAGTGGCAGTCTCTGTCCATGTTTTTCTGCTACAGATCAAAAATAGCCAGTATGTGTCACTTCCAGCGGTACTGTCTGGTTCAGCCTATTGTACTTCATTTCTCTGCAGTCAAATGTCTCCAGTTCAACTGGGCTATCTGGCAGGGATACCCCTTTCTGCTTGTCATAGATCACTCTCCTAGATAGCCTTTTTTCTTCTCTTTTTTACAAGTTCACTACCGGACCAGTGAAAAGCTGGGTTTCTTTTATGCCAACAAGCTCCTGGTTACTTTTTTTTTACTGGGTAAAATTCGCAAAGACTATATTTTCCTCCTGTAGCTCAAATAACAAGGCTTTTTTTTCTTTTCTTTTCTTTTTTTCTTTTAAGTGATCCAAAAAGACATGGGCAGGACTTTACCTCTTTAAAAAAAGGGAGTAAAGAATATCCACCGATCACATGGTAGTTGTAGATGCCACCAAGTTGGCTAGAAATACTAACATTTTGGAAGAGAGATTTTAGATTCAGAAATTCCTTGGCAATAACAACCAAAAGTGCAGATACAATAGTAACAATAGTACCTGTGAGAGGGATTTTGGTGTTCTAGGGCAGGGGTCGCCAACCTTTTGGACCTCAGGGAAGACCAAACTCATAAATTTAAAACCTGCAGACCACTAATATGAATTTTGACTGATGGTGGCTTGCTGACGTTGGTGGGAAAGTTGGTCCCATATTCCAGAACTGCAGTAGTCACAAGACTGACCCTTTGGTCATCCTGGAGCTCCTTTTTGGGGGGATTTTCCAAGGGTCTCTGCTGCTTCTGCTTTTTTTCTGCAGAGACCCTCAGAAAACCCCAAAAAAAGTCTGCAGGAAAATTCCCCAATCTGTTTTCCTACTGATCAATCATTGTTTATTTGGGGTTGCAGGATACCGTCTCCAGCTCCATTCTCAGGAGGAGAGAGAGATACTTTTGGTTTCATGCAAGTAAAGCAGCAGAAGTAGCAGCAGTCTTTCTTTCTCTCCCCAAACTCTGCCAGAAATGAGTGCTTGTGAGATTTGTTGTGCCAGCGCAGCCTCTTGGAGCAGGATGCCTTGCAGGGTCCCAAAGACTCATTTCTGGTGGAGTTTGGGAGAAAGAAAGAAAGACTTTTGCTGCTTTCCTTGTGTGCAGCCAAAAGCAAAAGAAGAAAAAAGCAGAAAGAAGCAGCCCGGTGGCCAGGTGAGGTGAGTGGGGCAAGTTTCCCCACTCTGCTCTTTCCCCCCTCCCCTCACTACCTCATGTTGTTCACAATGCAAGCGATGAAAGCCTTGTGTTCCCACAGGCCATGTGGGTGGTGCAGCCTTGTGTTCCCGCGCAGCCTGGATTAATTGCTTTGCTGGGTGATTTGACATTTCTCTGCGGACCACCAAATTTTTCTCATGGACCACCAGTGGTCCCTGGCCCACTGGTTGGCTACCACTGTTCTAGGGGACCACCAGTTAAGTATGAGCCAGCAATGTGCTGCTGTCAATAAAGCCAACACAGTCCTAAGCTGCATCAATAGAGGAACAGCATCAAAAAAGAAGAGAAAAGCGTAGGAGCAGGCTGGGAGGGCCTATCCTGCACTTTTCTCTTCTTTCTCTTCTCAGCTGAGACTTTTTTTTCCTCCTCTCAGATGATCGTTGGAGGCTTTTTTTACTACCAGTTGAACCGGGACGAACCACCACTGATGGGGATGGTGGCTTGCCCACCCTACACAGGAATGTAAAGCAAATTATAAAAAGTGTGTCTTTTCATGCATCTCTCTTGGCAGCTTCTATTGCAAGTATAAGATACATTTTCTCCAGGAATAGTTCCAATAACTATTTTACTATTTGTCTACTACTAAAAAATAAATTCATGAAATCTTTTCAAAACAAATTGTCAAATATTAGTCTCTTAGATGAACTGTATTTAGGAAAAAAGGAAACTCTTGCAACTTTGTCTGGTCCGGTGCACTCTTAACTTTTGTATGTTTAAGCCATGAATATTTCAGTACTATACCTTTTGAGAATGAAGTCCCCAGGGAGCTCATGTAGGATAGGACTGAAACCTAAAATATTCAGATTCAGCTAAAATAATACACTGTGTTGAGCTTTGTTTGTTTTTGCATCTAAACTTGGCCACTCTTGTTTACTGGGTAGCTGTGACATGTACTTATTGCAAAGTAAATACAATATATAATAATGGCTACTTTGGAAGTTAATGTCCCATCCAAAGAGGATTAGTGCTGCTGTTTCCACTCACAGCAAGCAATTAGCAGCACCCACAGCACCTTTAAAAAAAATTAAGAGCAGCCGCACAGTTGAGTGACCATTGGAAAATTGGTCATTCCTTTGAGATTAATGAACAATTTTCTGTCAGAGCACAGAGTGCACTCTAGTAGAAAACTGACAAAAGCTGCTCTGCACTCAAAGGATTATTTCCTCCCCCCCCCCCAACAATCCATTTTGTTATGCATATTTAAAAGGCACTTGTGGATATCACCACCTGCCCAGAAGTATTCTCATTATTTTTCCCCTTTAAATATCAGAAACCCATAAAAGTCAAGATAAACCAGGCTACCTATTCTAGAATCTAAGACAGCCAATTACAGTTGAATAACCAACTAAGTGTAAAATGTTTAATGGAAGGGGGATCCTTCTACCCTTTCGGTTGCTTTCTTGGACAAATAAGTGCCAGGAATGTGAGTGATTAAACTGTATTTAAAGCGATTTTTTATGCTTTAAACTGTGTTTAAAGCAAGTAATTAATATGACTTGTTTTACTCTGACTGCTCCGTATGCCCAACAGGTTTCCCTTAAAAAGCTTATACTTTCCAAGGAGAACTGGCTGATTAAAGAAAAGTAATTATGCCCATCACATAGTTCAACCCATTTTAGAAAATTGACATGGAAGCTCAGCGCTGTACAATACTCCTAGTTCTCTCTTACACATGAAGTAGGATTCTCATTCATCCATAGAATCAGTCTCCAACCCCCAAAGCTTATTTGGACATCGGATCCCACTGGCAAAATAGAAGCCAGCTTCCCCCAATCTGGACATCCTCCAGATATACAGATCGTCTCTCAGCTAGCATGGCCATTTCTAAGCATTCTGGGAACAGAAATTTATTCATCCGGGCAGCATTCAGACTGACAGAAGTTGCTATTGGCAACTGGAATTCTAGAATGCTTAGAAGCTGATGATTCTGCTAAAACAAATCTTGGAACTCGTTGGTTTCTAAGCAGGAGAATTCAGTAGGACTAGCAGTGTAGTCAACGTGGGCAGTGTGTTTCTTGTTTGTTTGTGGTATATAGTCTTTAAATGTTGGTTTTCTACCATCTAATGATACACAAGGAAAAAAAACACAACAAGAGGCAATATTCAAGAACTCCGTTAACCTATCAGATTGTTTTTGCATAACCAACCACTGATTCTTCTCTTCCTCCTTCTGACTCTTTTGTTCTCTGCTGAATCTGAGGTTTGCAGGGAGATTTCCTTAATTGTTACATACAGTCTGTAAAATACAAGATCAGAATCCTGAATCTGGGGGGAGAAAGGGGAAGCTCCCTGGAAGCCATGCAATTTGTGATGACAGTATTTGCGATTACCCTAAAAATTCGGTCTGAAGAAAAGATCAGGAGTTTTAGCCTGGCCTTTTTGTCTGCATGAAAAGCAGGTAATGTTGAGAGATTATTGATATTCCTGTTTTCTAACAGAATCAATCATTTAATTAAACTATGTAAGTAAACAAAATGAGTCCTATCAGAATTCATGATAATATGCTTCCATAAACAAAATAAATAACAAGAAGCAAAGACGGGGGGGGGGTTGTCCATGTGAGTTTTATGTGTTATCCACATTTTTAACAAGTGTATTGTTTCCACAGCTTAAAATAATAATAATAATAATAATAATAATAATAATAATAATAATAATAATAATAATAATAATCTCTACTCTGTAGTCCTTACTGTTCTCTGAGCTTGGTTGTTAGCTTGTAGGCATTTCATTACCCAACTAGGTAACATCATCAGAACTCTGTTATTTTTGAAGTCTTGCTGTATGAAATATTTTTCCTCTTTTAAAATTCTGTCAACTGTCCAGAGAATGCCTGTTATTAGACTTCCTATTAAATGGAATGTAAAATATCTTACAGATTGTGATAATCATTTTGGAACTTTGCAAATTTAGTGGAAGGAATTGAAACTTTGAATTCCATTGAAGTAAGGGGAATGCTTGAAAGTCTATTAAATGGAATAATTGGGCTTTTAAAAATTATTTATTATTAGATGTTTACCCCATTTTTATTTTTGATCAGCTCAAAGCAATGTACATATCTAACGCTCCCACCTGCTATTTTCTTCACATCAACAAAACTGATAAGTTTGTGGAGATGACAGAGAGCTACTAATCCAAAGTCACCCAACTAGTTTTCAAGCCCAAAGTGAGATTCAAACCCATGGGCTCCCCGCATCTCAATCACTACACCAAATTGGTTGATCAGAAAAGAAAGCCTCTGACTTAAAAGTCATCATTTCATTGGAAGATTGATTGGATTATGAGGTTAAATTATGCACTTCTCAATGCCAATAATTCCTTGTGTATCCAAAGAAATACAAATACAATTTTGAGTGAGCCTAGTAAGAAAACCTCCAGTGCATTTATTAACGCATGTCTCAGGAATTCATGTCTAACATATGATTTTTGTTGTCTGTTTTGTTGTTTCTGTCCTACTTTTAACAATAACCCCAAACAATAGCTGCAAATTTTCCTCAGCAGCAAATTCAGCAACATTGTTTGCACCAGTATTAAAATTACAATTCAAAGTCACTAAATAGAACCATCAGCATCAATAATGATTTTCAAAATGCTCACGGTCGGTTGATGTAGTAATTTCCACTCTGCTGTATACTGGATTGCATCACTACTAAATCCAAAACATACAGTACTTATGACGCTTTAAAAACAGATGCACAAAAAACACAGGCAACGTTTTTGCAGGATGTTCTCCTATTTTGAAAGTCGTCTCCACAGATCGGATGTATCTGTGCTCCTAAATGAATGGAAAATAAGCACTTCTCTTTGAATTTTACTTAGTAATATACAAGTTGTACTTTCAGTAAAATTCAAAATAGTTTTTCTGGGAAACGTTGGAGGTTTTTTTATCCCCTTAAGATCCCTGTTTTTGCGGGGTATGATCTTAAAAATCCTTATCCTAGTCACTTCTGAGAGATAATCCTTTGCATAAACCAAGGGATTGTGTTTCATGAAAGCTTAGGCAGAAATAAGTTCAATATTTGTTAGCTTCTACAAGAGTCTTCTGTTATATTTGTTGCAAAGCCTAGCATGGCTTCCCACTTGGAACGTGCAACATTTGTGTGTTTTGTGACCCATGAACACTTGAATTCTCATTAATCCATAAAAGTCATCCCTGAATAATGTAGTTGAAACTCTTCATACTGCATTCTCTGACATTACTTTCTTGCCTTGATCCGGCAGGTGGCCTTTTGCTTTGTTAGACAAAAGATGATTACCACTGTCCTGCCCACTTGGTCTGATTGGTTTTCCTTCATTTTTCTCCCCATCACCCTCCTTTCTAATGTACAACTCACAATTGTGTGGCCTGACGTCCTCGACATTTAAATTGCTCTTCTGTCTTTCAAATACCTTTAACTATTCAGACACAATTTCAAATTTGTCAGAATGTGTTGAAGGAACTACTTAGGGAAACACATTTCTTTGTTAATTCATTTTCATGTCATTGAAAAGTCAGCTCTCTTCCCACCCACCCACCTGCCAAAATGGAATGACTTTGTCCTTTAACCCTCCTTTGGAAACTCTAAATGTAATTTTTGGCAGACAGAGAGGTATTGGTAATGCTTCTGATGAGCTAAAATATATTTCACATCTACTGCAATAGTGAGTGGTCAGCAATGGCCAGTTAAAGAGAAATTTTACCCAGTGCTGTAACGTCCCCAGATAAATGTTGTGGTAATAATGCAACACTGAGCTAATTGTATATTATATATCATACTACAACTTATAAAAGAACTTTCCATTATCTAGAGTTCCCACAATGTGGGAATGTGTTGGACTGCAGTTTCTATAAATCTTAACCAATCTAGGCAACAATCACGTTGTCCGATTTTGTGAAGAGTTAGGATTCATATAATTAAAAACTTCTCTATCAATTGTTTGTTGAATACTTAAATGATGTTTATAAAAGTAGCATTTGAAGAACTCTACATTTTATTTCTTTTCTGAAGCCTGGCATGATAGAAAACAAGATTCTGTTTTTTGACATTTGGTCTCATTTATCCTGCTGTCAAATATTTTTGCATAATACAGGTAATCCTTGATTTGCAACTAATCACTTACAAGAAAAAAATGCACATTGAGTAAAGTGGATTCATTTAATAACAGTGACGTTCACTTAATGACCACTGCAAAAAATGCTGAAAAACCAAATCTGGAAATGTGATGCCTCGACTTACAACCATATCAACTTACAACCATAATTTTGGGCTTAGTTATGGTTGTAAGCCAAGGACTGCTTATAATATCATCTGCCTTTCCCAAAGTTTCATGCTGAAGAAAGAGTTTCCTGAATTACTAGTAAGTTTTCCTGTGTTACTAATCAGAGGAATATTCATTGTCACATTCTTCTATTTTATTTTTGGTCAGAGGGACCAAAATGAACATTTCTGATCTCATCAAAATGGTTTGATGAAAGGTTTGGGATAGAGAAAAAAATCCATAATAAGCTTGTCATCCCTATTGGCCAATTCTCAGGCCCCGGCTATAGGAAAGCTTGGCATCAGCATGATCTGTCAAAAATGATGAGAACGCTCCATATAAAATCCATACAAAGTATTCAATCTCGATGTTCTCTTTTTTAAAAATGGGAAATTGTTCAGTTTATACTTTGGTGAATAACTGTTGGAAAACACCCAGCTAGACAGAGATGAAGGCTCAAGTGGGAAACTGGCCTAGAATCGCTGCAAGAGATCCAAAACTGCTCCTTCCCCCCATGGAACCTTCTCTCTATGTTCCCAAGGGAAGGGCAGCAATCTGAGGAGATGTCTGTATTATAGGCAAAATACAATTAAGTAGTTAGCTCGAACTGTACACCTGTGGCTCTGGTTGCTTGCACCTTACAATAGTGTGTAGACCCTCCCCCATGGACCTTGTTCAAAATGAAGTCAAGGTGAATTAGTATCAATGCTAATCATGTAATACTTGGATGTGTTGATTCATTTTAATTTTATTTTGCTCTGATTCAGACTCAAAAGCTGATTATGACAAATCTTGTTGGCTTTTCCTGTTGATTCTAGCGTTCTTTGTCTCATGGTGTTCCTTCATCAAAATTAGGTGTAGTCCCTGAGTAGAAGAAAGAATAAGCTCAAGGCTTATTAATAAATCTGTTCTTTTGCTTGCCTTTTTCAATTAAATCCTCTACAGCCCTACTTCTTGAATGAGGAAGTTTGGGAAGTGGGCAGGAGAAGACTAGCAACATGGATTCTCTTTAGTTTGCATCCCAGTCAGTCCCTGTATCCAGAGCAAGTGCATGTGCCAGTTATCAAAGCAAAACATAGCTCAATGTTTTTTATGAACCCTCAGCAAAAGTCAAAAACAGTTAACTGGCAAAAGAAGGACAAAAGCAGGGGGAGAGATATAAAGAGGAGAAAGGACTTAATAATAATTTATATTTTACGTTTTGTCAAAAGAGCAGCACTTTGTAGGGCCCCCGGAAACAATATTGTGGGGAATTAACAGAATAACAGAATTGGAAGAAACCTTGGAGGTCTTCTAGTCGAACCCCCTTGCTCAGGCAGAATCCCAAAAAAGATTTCAGACAAATGTTGTCCAATATCTTCTTTAAAACTTCCAATGTTGGAGCATTCACAGCTTCTGGAGGCAAGTTGCTCAACTGATTAATTGTTCTGTCAGGAAATTTCTCTTTAGTTCTAGGTTGCTTCTCACCTTGATTAGTTTCCATCCATTGCTTCTTGTCCTGCCTTCAGGTGCTTTGGAGAATAGGTTGTCTCCTTTTTTTTGGCAGTCCCTGAGATATTAGTACACTGCTATCATGTCACCCCTAGTCCTTCTTTTCATTAAACTAGACACACCCAATTCCAGCAATCATTCCTTATGTTTTAGCCTGCAGTCCCCTAATCATCTTAATTAATAACCACAAAAGGCTAAGAAGCCCGCAGTGGATCCAACTTCACCTTTTTATGTAAATAACAACAGCAGAATAAAGTGGGAAAGGAGAACACCGGGCGATGGAATCCCACAAGGCAAGAGGTTTGGAAAATGGAAATGGTGAATTCAGCATTCAAGGCCATTTTGAATCAAGCTGAAAATTCAAAAGGGTCTGGACTGAGTTTGAAATGGTCAGATGAAGCAATCTCTTTAGCTTTCATATTAAGGGGCATCTTATCACTTTTTCTTTATTCATTTGATTGCTATCCCAACTTTTCCAGCAAACAACCCAACCAAGGAATCTCTAAGACTATCCCCACTAACACTGACAGGGAAGCTACTAGAATATAAAGCCCCTGTCACACTGCACCAACGGATGGAAAGAGGATGTAAAATGGAGAAAAACACTTGCCATCCGTTGGTTAACGCTGGATGGCTTCCGTGTTCTGTACTCACTGCCTCCGTTTTGCTTCTCTCTATCGAGTTCCAGATCAGTATATTGACATTTCATCCGACCTAGAAGATTTTGAGTGCGGTCAAACTTTTGAGCGGAAATGTATCCAATGCAATGCCATTCGCATCCTTCAGGCATAGGGGGACATCAGTTTCTGCAGGTCCTTCGCAGTCTGCTATATCCGGCAAGGATCCACTGCACAATCGCGCAACTCAAATCGTTCCAGTGGTAAACACGGCACGCAGGGAGGAGCGGGAGACGACGCGCGAGCGTTAGCTAGCAACGGACAGAGAAAGGATGAAAGCAGATGCAAAATCGCATCTGTCATCCAATCCGGCTAACGCATCCACTCTGGCATCCTTACGCATCGCTCTGGCTAGCCGCTCTGCATCCGCTGTTCCATCCGCGCCTCGTCCTCCCCCCGTCCTCCTTTCCGTTTTATCCCTCTGGTTATGCAAATTTTGCCCCTTTGAGAGCGGAGATAAACAACGGATGGAACATTTTTCTCGTCCGCTGTGTCCTTTTTACAAACGTTTTGCATCCGTTGGGCAGTGTGACAGGGCCTTAAACTGACAGTGAACGGCACTCCTTAATAACATTGATGATGTTACCTAGTCTGGGTAATGAAACATTTGCAAGAAAACAACCAAGCTCAGAGACCACTAAAGGGCCCCTCATCTCCCAACTTGATTTGTGCAACTCAAGATAGAGTCCACAATGATCCTTATTTCCTCTATAATAATGCTCTGAGGTGCATTTAGCTAGGCAGGGTAACTGGACCAAATGACCAACCCACCTTTTGTGCTGACAAAAAAGTAGAACTCAGCCACCCAGTCTCACCATTGAACTCAACTGGGTCTCATTACAGGTCTCCTTAACTTGCAACCATTCATTTAACAACTGTTCAAAGTTACAAACAATATAACTTTGACCAATCCCCACACTTATGAACATTGTAGCATCCCTACTGTCACATGATCCAAATTTGGGTGCTTGAGCAACTGGCACATATTTACAATGGCTACAGTGTCCCGGGGTCATGTGATTGCCAGGGGTGGGCTGTTACTGGTTTGCACCAGTTCGGGTGAACTGGTTGTTAATTTTATGGCCAGTTTGGTGAACCAGCAAATCCCACCCGTGGCTGACCCTGCCCACCCCATCCCTCCCAGTAGTCCCCACATGGCCCATTTTGGATTGCAGGTAAGTGCAGGGACCATGTGGAGGCTTGGGGAAAGTGAAAAATGGGCCTCCTGGAAGTTCCAGAATGCTGGAAATGGGCCCAATTTTGGCCTCCAGAGAGCCTTCATAGTCTGGGGAGACTGTTTTCACCCTCTCGGAGGCTCAAGAAAAGTTCCTGGAGCCCAGGGAGGGGAAAAAATGGACCTCCTGGAAGTTCCAGAAGGCCAGAAATGTGCCTTTTTCTGGCCTCCAGAGAGCCTCCAGAGCCCAGGGAGGGCAAAAAAACCCTCCCCGTGGCCTGTTTTTGCTCCCATGGTGCTGCAGAAGGCCAGCTAGGCCATGCCCACCATGGCCATGCCCATCCAGCAATCAAGCACAGAACCAGTTGTTAAATTATTTGAAGCCTACCCCTGTGATTGCCATTTGCAAACTTCCCAGCCAGCTTTTGACAAACAAAGTCAATGGAGGAAGTTGGATCTGCTTCAGGCCCTGTCCCACTGCACTTACAGATGCAAAGAGGATGTAAAACGT
>BHFT01025125.1:0-48744 GCA_004320025.1 Laticauda laticaudata | reverse complement strand
CTTAAAATATAAAAAAAGTTCTCACCAAACCAGCACACTCTCTCTTTCTGTTCTCTTCCATTTTGGAGCTTTCCCAACTTCAGCAGCTTTAATGGCTGCTTCTTTGCCGCTGGCAAAAAGAGCTTCTCCAGGATCTACCAGGGACTTTGCGGTATCCCTGGTATCGTCAGGATGTGCTCTTTACATTTGCCATCTCTTCAGGATGGTTTAGGTCCGATTGGACCATCCAGGAGCAAAGATATCGGCAGTGATCTCAGACCCCCAAGATCGAATGCCGTATCGTCGCGATTCCAGCTCCGCCCTTTGGATCAGCATTTCTCAACCTTGGCAACCGATAGGGGAATTCTGAGAATTGCTCCACACATCATAAAGTTGCCATGTTTGAGAAACATTGCTTTAGATCATGAAATCAACTGCTGTCTGTTTCTTAAATGTTTCTTTTCACCTATACACAATTCTGACATGCATGATAAAAGTACCTTGACATGCCTTAGACAGTGGTATATCATTTTTAAAAAGTTTTCTTTTTAATTATAAGACAGTGTGAATTTCAAATCTCCTGTTGATGCATTTGAATATTGTAACCAAAATTTTTGGCCCTTTTTTGCCATTCGTTCCTTAAGTTCCAGACATTCTAGACAAATATTAAATTACAGAGATCCTATACTACTCTAAATGTATAGCTTATCATCTGTGATAAGCTATACCATTCATAAAGTTGAGATTTCACCCCATAGAAAAGTGATTTGATTATTTTTTTTTGATAAATTGCCTACCATATATTTTTTTATCATAGATATTTGTTTCTGCTTTATTTATCTTCAATTTAGAAAGAATTATATTTAATTTTTCCTGGTTATATGTAAATAATCTTTGACAGCGTGCATTCATTTCAAAGGGAAAGGAGAGCTGAGAAGAAGGGGCTGTAGAATGGAAATCAATGTAGGAGAGGGGAATAAGCATCTGTTTATTTTCCTGTATAAAATATTTATTTATTCATTTATTCATTTATTCATTTATTCATTTATTCATTTATTCATTTATTCATTTATTCATTCATTTATTTATTTATTTATTTATCTATTTATGTATGTATGTATGTATGTATGTATGTATGTATGTATGTATTTAGTCAAACAATTATTAGATAACAAGTATAAGTATAAATATGGTTATAAATAAATGTAATGGATACGAATAAGAAAAAAAAAGAAACAATAAGACAGGAACAGTAGGTACGTTTTGGTGCGCTTATGCACGCCCCCTACAGACCTCTTAGGAAAGGGGTGAGGTCAATAGTAGACAGTTTAATGTTGAGGATTTTGGGGTTTGGGGAAGAAACCACAGAGTCAGGTAGAGTATTCCAGACATTGACTACTCTGTTGCTGAAGTCATATTTCCTGCAATCAAGTTTGGTGCACAGTTTATCTTTAGTTTGTATCTATTTTATGCTCTTGTATTATTCTGTTGAAAGCTAATATTCATTGAAGGTAGGATTTTGCAATAATATAATTTATTGCACCCCTACTACTTGTTTCGAACCGAAGGCGGCCATCAGTTCTAGGTTGTGTAGGCGTGGTCTTTAAAATTTCAAGTGTGATGCATAAGGCTATTTCTGCTATGAGTAGGAGTGGAGTGAAGGATTCCTTTCATAAAAATATTTCTGGGACTTATTCTCAATTGTATTAATATCAGATAGTAATGTGGGGTTCCAGACTGATGAGACACGTATTCAAATATTGGTCTAACAAATGTTTTATATGCTCTAGTTAGTTGAGTGAGTATTACCAGAGAAAAGCTATGCAGGGAGTAAGTTAAAACTGCTTAATGGCCTTTTTGGCTATGTAGTATTATAGTGGGCTCTAGCACTTAAAGGAATAATTGAAGAGTGAATACTCCAAGATTCCTTGAGCAAATGTTTTGTCATCACAAGGTTCTGACTATTCAGCTTGTATTTATTTTTTGACTTTTTTTTGCTTAATATTGATAAGATAAACATTTGCTATTGTTGAAGATTTGAAGTTGCCATTTGTTTGACCATTCTGACACATAATCGAGGACTTTTTTGAAGGGTAGCAGCATTGTCAGTGTGTGTGTTGAATAGCTTTACATCGGTCAGCAAAAAGAATGCAGTTGCTTCTTAATATAATCACAGAGTCATCAATATTAGAGTATGAAGAGAACTGGTCCTAGAACACTGCCTTGGGGGGCACCAACTTTTGACAGGTACAGGATTTGATAGGACCACTCCCAATTTTGACCATTTGTTGCCTGTTTGACGGAATGCTTCTATCCAGAAATGCAGGTGTCCGAAAATACCCATAAGACTTTAGTTTTAGGAGTAGTTTGTCATGTACCACTGAATCAAAGGCTTTACAGAAGTCTATGTAAATTGCATCAATTGCTTTACCCTGATCAAGTTGTGTAGTCCATATGTTTTTACAGTGCAAGAGTTGCAGTTTACAGGACAGTTTCCTTCTGAAACCAAACATTTCCTTCCGAAACCAAACTTTCCTTCTGAAATATTACTTTGTCCTATGGATGTGAGTGATTTTCCTGGATTTTCTGCAGTTAGCTTCCAACAGAAGATAAGTCCAGGTTCAGGTATTTACTATGATGCCACAAAGAGAAGCCACTCTATGCTTTAAGCCTTGTTTTATAACTTTTTTTGTTTTTAATGGAGGTTCTGAAGCAGCCAATATGCTTACTTAAGAAATTCACTGTTGTGTTATCAACAGGGCCAACAGAACTGTGACACAGATGATTCTCAAATCATATAAGCTGATAAGAGGTCAGACAAAAGGTGTTTGGCTATAAATCTACCATTTTGTGCTCAGCCAACTGCTGCAGCACAAATGAAAGATAAATTGTCCCAAGATGGTGGGAAAGAATTGTTGAACAGATCTGACCCAGGTGGAAGCCGAAACAAGAACTTCAGTTGGTTAGTCTAGGCAATTCGAAAGAAAGAAAGAA
This sequence comes from Laticauda laticaudata, assembly GCA_004320025.1. NCBI lineage: Eukaryota > Metazoa > Chordata > Lepidosauria > Squamata > Elapidae > Laticauda > Laticauda laticaudata. The sequence goes on along the minus strand of BHFT01025125.1, from coordinate 45,771 downwards.
AGAAAGAAAGAAAGAAAGAAAGAAAGAAAGAAAGAAAGAAAGAAAACAAAACCATCCCATTAAATCAATCATGACAATGAAACAACATTTCTTCAAATTGAGCTTTGAGAAAAAGCCATAGAAATTATGATCCCTGCAAAAGAAAGAATAGGGAAAAAAACAAAAACAAATACTAGTTATTTCTTTCTTTCTTTCTTTCTTTCTTTCTTTCTTTCTTTCTTTCTTTCTTTCTTTCTTTCTTTCTTTCTTTCTTTTCTTAGAGCCAGAGTGGGTTTTGTAATAGGTCAGTGAGAAGTGAAGAAGCTGCTGTAGGAAGAAATACATGGTAAAATACATTTACTTTTGGAATCAATAGAATACATTTACTTTTGGAATCAATAGAACAAAGATATGTTGACATTTCTGTGAAAACTGGGGTACCTTCTAAAAGGGAAGCAAAACAATAACTCTTTTTGAAGCAAAGTTCTCATGAACATATTCTTTGCAGGAAGAATTTGACTTTCCAACTCCTAGAAAGTTGCTGTGAATTGGGTTTTGCCATTCCTGAGGGTCTAGTAAATGGGAGCGATGAAAGATTGGTATCTCTTTCTTTCTATGAAAATCTCTTCATATTTATTCAATAAAATCCTCTTTGTCCTTTCTCCATGGTTTGAGGGTATTGCCTCTGAATCTTAAAGAATCTAATGTCTCCCAACTAGCCTCCAGGTACTATCCTAGCCCAATGCCAGATCATATCTTTGAATCTGTGGTGGTTTGTAGAGTTTACATGGACAATATTCTTGCACTTTTCTTGATAATATTTTTTTGGAAATGGTTTGCCATTACTTTTCTTAGGCTTGAAGGATAGAGACTGGCTTACCAGCTGGCTTTGTGCCTAGGTTGAATTTGTCTGAAGTAGTATTGGATTCAACATGAATGTTACTTGAACATCGGCAATGGGACTGAAGAATTTTAAGGGCTGAAAGCAATGTTTCTGGGCACACACAGACTCCTACACAGACTATAGGAAAGAGTAAAAGGACAGAGATAGTCATTCCTTCATGGCCATCCAGCACCCAATTATGTGAAGTAATTGTCTAATAGAGGATTGGTTAGCATAGCTTGTTCAAATAATATGAAAATTACTTGCCTTGATTCTTGGTCTTACTTCATATAACTTTATCTAAATCGATACAATTACCTATATATCTTAGGGCATAACTGTGAATTTTCTTTAAATAAGAAAGCTATCATGCCGAGTTCCTAGCCTCAAAATTTTACCTCTGTACCACTGATAAGTGTTATATTTATGATGTGGGTACGAAGCACATATATCTGATAAGTTTTAACAGGATTGAAAACTAACCTTCCCCACTTTTAAGACTTCTTTTTTCTGCACAATGTCTCTTTCAACTGACATATACAGACTGCCTGGTTTTCATTACCCAATGTCTCTATTTCAATCTTTTTAATGTCCAATTGAGAATATGTTTTTTCCTTGCTCTCTTTCTCTCTGGTCTTTCTGATATCTCAATCAGTTAGAGCCATAATGGAAATAATTTTTCCCTCATTTGCTGCCTGAGTCTGAGAAATAAACTATCATTTTGTAATCAGGGACTTTAATACCGAGTACAAATTGAACCTTGAGAAAAAGCACAGAATCATTGGCTTCAGAACTTTACATTAGTGAGACTCTCCAAACAGTTCCAAGCATTTCAGGAGTATTTGCCAGGAAGTGTCCCCAACTCTACCATTCTAATCCCAGCTAGTTTAGGGTTACCTAATTGCTGCCAAAATCCATATAACCATTAGGAGGCAGCAATTAGTTGGACATCTCTTTTTGTAGCCATCTGATGATTGTTTTAATTTTGGCTTTTTTATTCCTTTTCAGTAGCCCTTGAAGGTGGGGTATTGGTGAGAAAAAAAATGTATTAAAGTGAACATGGTGAAAAATCACCTTCTTATATATACTAAACATACTTCTAGAAACTTACCAAATATAAAATTTTGGAACTACTGCAAGAAGAGACATTAGGATCAAAGTATATGTGGTCCTCTTACAACTTCATGGCCTTCAGATGTTTTTAACATAACATATGGGTGTCAAACTTGTCACATCATGTTGCCATCATGTGACATTTTGTGATGTTTTACCTCTTTGCAGAGCTGGGGTGGGCATGGCCTGCGTGTGACACATCCAGCCCATGGGCCACCAGTTTGATACCCATAACATAACATCTCTGTCATTCCAAGTTTCTGAATTTTTTCCTAGAGTACTAAATCAAGACTTAGAAAGTTAAAATTCAGCTTACTTAATTTAAATCTAATATAGTTACAATAATCCACATCAGGCATCATCAACATGACCTCCTTCAGAAACACAGATTTAATTTTCTTTTCAAAAAAATTTAAAAGAAAAAGTAGAAAAAGAAATTAGAAAAGGGTAAAAGAAAAACTGAAGGAAAATGAAAAAAAATGAAGAAGAAAAATATCAACTGAAGCAGCTTCCCATTTTCTTTGCAGTAATAACAAACCTAGGAATTACCATCTCCATTCTTTCATATTTCATATCATAGTTTCCTTTTTCTCATCAGCAAGCTTTTAAATTGATATAATCCAAAACCACTAACTCTTTTTATTCACTTTCAGCAAAAAGTCCATAAAGGGTTTCCCACTTTTTTATATAAAATTAATTGGAACTCCTTATTTAATCAAACAAGTCAATTAACTCAACTATCTTTCCAACCCATTCCCTTGTTACTGGTGTTTCTGTAGTCTTCTACCTTTGTACATTATAAAAACCTCATTACAACTTCAATTTCTAAACAGAATAACTGGGTGTTGTCGTCCCACTTATGTAGTCCCATTCTATTTAGAGAATGCTCAACTAGAAAAAAGCAGATACAGATCAGATGCCATCTGAGCTGCTTGCAACCTGTCTAAATTCTGAAATCTGTGGGACCTCAACAGCATCTCTAGCTAAAATTCACAGATATTTTATATAATTTCTCATGGATAAAGAATTATACAATTTGTACCTTCTGAATGGTTCTAAATCCTTCTAGGTGCATACTTGTTTTCATCATGTTAATGCAAAGAATAGTCAAGTGTTCTCTATCACAACAGCTGCCCTCTGAAGGACTGCCAGGAGACAATCTAAAATTTGCCTCTAAATTCTTTCTAAAAGACTGCCTGATTAGGTGGACTCATGATCACTATAAAACTCTTAAGAAGAAAATGTTAATGCCTTAATGCCCATCAACTGGTTAACAACTGGACAGCAGCTTCAGTTAACAATTAGATACCAGTAATTCTCATTGTCTTTTCTATTAGACTATATTTCTAATCTGACTATAGTGCTTTTCTTAAATTTGTATCTGTAAATATAAATTAGTATTTGATAACCTTTTAGCTGATGCTTCCCTTTCTATCATTTTTTTCAGTTATGTTCCTCTTCTTTTGCTGATGAAATTCTCTAATGGGATGATGTCACTTTTCAGTTAGTGGCACACACCTGTGAGCTGTAAAGAGAATTAATTTTGCATTGTTGAGTTTCTAACAAAACATGACAGATGGTCTGGGATTTTCGTGGAATTAAAATTGTGTAGTTCCAATTTATCCAATTGTGTTAGTTCTAATAACAGAGAGGGAGAAAGACACGACACGTTGATTCCATTTGACACGTTTGCAGATTTTCATTACAATTTAGATATCTGATGTCTCTGTTCCTCAATATAAAAAATCAAAATGAAAAATACCCACAAAACCTACAGAATAATAAGATCATACTTACAGAGTATATGTATATCATATGCACTATTATATAACACATTGGAATGACTTGAAGTAGAATTAATTCTATTAATTAATTCTATTAGGTTGATTTTGATGGGTTGCAATATAGTTTTCTAAAGAGCTTCAGAATCATTTTTTGGGATAATCAAGTCTCCTTCCCAACTTTCCCCAACATTATGACTTTTTGTTTTGTGCTATGACAAGATAGTAGTTGCACCTGGATATCAAATCTTATTTCACCTTTATGGAATTTAGCAAACTCATTTATTTCTGGGCAAAATTAATCTAGATTGGGGGTATTCAGAGCACATTGCATACAAGCTTTGTTGAATTTCGAAGACTTCACAACACATGGAAAAATGCTCACAAAAGAGGAGAAACTTTTCATTAGCAAGTTAAGGATAAAATCTAAAATGGAAATGTTGAGTGTACTGGGGCAAGAACCATCTTGATTTGATCGTATGCTGTGAATTGGATAATTATTTTACGATAATGTTGATGTCAAGACTAAAAAGACTAAAGACTAAAAAGACTAAAAATCCCAAAGGATTTTGCTGCACAAGACCTCTTTTGGTATATTTTAGACTATGGGCATATGAGATAGGGTGGAAAGGGCAGCAAATGACAAAACGTGCATGGTAATATTTTGATATAAAGTTCATTCTTTCTGTACTTCCATGGTAACATTATATGCAAGAAAATAAGAGACGGGGCCTGTGTTTTGATCTCATTATTGACATTTGGTCATTTTGATAAAACATCCAATTGCTGTAGATGCTCATGGGTGGGACAACCAATTAGCCAGAATTAAACCAAAGAGGACAAAGATGAGGAAGGATAAATCTAGAATGCTACAACCTTGTTCTGAGCCTTGGATTATATACCTAAGAGGAAGGTTTCAAGCTCTGGAAAAAAAAATAGGGCAGCACTGCCAACCTAATGTAAGTACCAAAACCTGGAGAAGGAGGGGGAGATTGTTTCATCTGCTATTTTCTGTTAGGACCCCATTTTATTTTCATTCACACTGAGTTATTGCTTTTTCCACATCTTTCTTCATTAGTATCACTTTTTATTTATATTACGTCTTTCTATGCAGATACTAATAAAGACCCATTTTCTCTCTCAATGGCTAAAACTTTGGTGCTTTCAGATGAGATGGAAATCCCCCTTGGAAATCATAATTGCCAAGTTTCAGACAGATTAGACAAAGGGTCTGTCTCTCATAGGCATTCTTTTTTAAAAAAATAACAACAGCAAGAATATTTCCTAATGCAGTGATTTTTATTTTAGAAAAGAAAGCTTTCATGACTCCCTTTGCAAATTACAAGGAAAGCTTATAATACAATATTTGCTCTTACTCTCTGCTTGAACTTGAACTTCATGATGTATTGGCTCAACCATGCCTTCACCACCACCTTCTATTCTTTGGAATATGTTCATTTTTAAATGAATGAGAAACCAATAATATTAACTTGTTCATTTGTTTTACATTTAAATAAACTGCTTTTTGGAGCAGATCTTGGTATTATAAGCAGGTAAACACCAGTTGCTTAATATAATGGTAGGTACAATAAAGAATAGGTCTGATGGAAATTGGAGTCTCAATCCAGTCAGAAAGGAAGACAATGTATGTTCTGAGTTAGTTCAATAGACTGCACTGGTATAAAAAAAACTCCTGAAGTTCCTAGTGATGTTGCGTATGGATATAAACCCTGCAGTTGAGAAACTAGCATGTCAGAAAGGGAAAAAACAAAACTGGAACATCTTACCTGTTTTTTGACATTTGTATTTGTAGGGAATTTTTCACATTCAGAAATGTGATCCGCTCTTGCTCTGTTACCTCCTTGTAATTTGCATTCAGACTGAGACAGGGGATCTTTGGAAAACAAATTGTGGAACCTTTTCTGTTACCATCTTGCTTTTATGATATTGCCATGTTGACAGATGCATTAACACAATGGCTTAATGTACAATATCACACTGAAATAGTTCTCAGATTGTCAATTGAGGCCTATATCACATAACTCTTCCCCCATTCCCTCTCTCTTTCTTTCAGCCAAAGAAAATAAGGTTAAAAAAGACCCGTAATACACCAGGAGTGTAAATAATGGTACTCTTGTGAATAAAAACTGCTGAAATTATGTGGTTTTGACTGCTTGCAGACAATAATCACTGTTGTCTGTTACAAGCAATAGATCTTTTTATTCCTTTATTTTACACCTGGTAGGAAGCAACGGTGAAAAGAAAAAGAAAGAAAATGAAATACTTGCTTATCTCATAGCATTAAAGATCTGAAATGGAATACGATGATTACTTTGCCAGTCATTGACTGTTTTATTCTCACTCCTTCCTTTTCCTTATTTCCTTTATGTGCACATTGAATAAGATATTGATCCTAAGCAGCATTATTGGCTTATAGTAAGCACGGCAGTTGATGACAATGTGAAAATTAAAAAAAAAACATTTATTAAGAAAGTTACAAATTTATGAATTGGTTTCCTGATCTGCAGTTTTGCCTATTAGCACAATAGAATGAGAAGAAATCGGTATCAAAAGAGAAAAAGAAAAATGAATATAACTTAGTAAGAATGAGATATGTTTTTAAAAGTTAACAATTATAATATCAATGATAACATAATATTTGAACAATATGTAAAATGTTGATTAGAACAGTTTATAAATATAACTAAACAAGAAATGTATAACATTATTATGTGCACAAGATATATGTAGCCATTGAAAAATTGGAAAATTGTTTTATTTGTTGTCTTTGTTGTTAAAATAAAAAAAATATTTTTTAAAAAAATATTTTTTTAAAAAAGAGAAAAAGAAAATTTCAGAAAATGGTCGTCCAGTCTCTTTTTGGAAGCCTCCAGTGATGGAGTCTTTACCAGTATTGTTATGTCCAGGAACAGAATAACTTTGGGCCAAATATGGGATTTCTTCTATCTAGCCTGTTGAGGTATTCCCCGTTAGGAAAACGAGTGCACTTAGGGAAACATAGTGAGAGTGATGTTGAATAACACACAACCAGCATAGAGGTACACTGAAGTAGGTTTTACTTCCAGTAAACGGGTAAACAAAGACCAACAAACAGTCCAAATCATACATGGTCAAAGCAGTTTGTATCAGTCCAGGGATAATCCAAAAACGAAGTCAAGTATCATAAACAGAGTTCAATAAATGGAGTTTGCTAACAGTTGCAAGACTCACAGCAATCCAAGCAGAATGATGATCAGGCAAAATGGCAAAAGAGGAAATGCAAGGAGAAAGAAACCAGGTTTCTGGCTCCATCTTATGGCCTTTGGAGGAACCTCAGCCAATCACAATTACAGCATACTCTTAAAGATACAGTATTAAATGATTATCCTGATTTATATATTTCCAACCCAACTGTTAGGTGACTATCATTCCTAACATAGCCTATCTTCTTACCCTCCTCCTTCTCGTTTTTTTCTCCCTTAAGGCTTGGTATACTAAAAGTCAGAGCTGACATTATTATTCTGATTTTGTTGTTGAAAGTTTGGCCAAACTAAAAATTATTATAATGAATTTGGTTGAGACATGAATGGGAAATCTCTAAGCCCCCAACAAGCAGTTTAATGCTATGATAGTACCATGAAAGCAGACATGAAGCCATAGAAATGAAGGGGTCAAAACATGTCTATTTCATATGTTGGTTAAATTCCATTTAATTCATTTCAGCCCAACACTGAAGCCTTCTAGATCTTTTTGAATGTCCCTTCTCCTCCAGTTATAGCCACCCTTTTATAATGATTATTTTCTTCATCTCTCTGACTTTTTCTCAGTGAGGTAGAAGAAACAATCATTTTAAACTAGTTTTGTTCTTGTGTAGAATTAAAAACATAAATCCAATCAGTCTCATTAGGTCTGGCTGGACATGAAACATATTTTGGTAGAGGATCTTAGCTTTCCCAAACAGAAGTTCTAGAAACGAGTGAACCACTTTTGTATAATTTAAAATGATGTTCAAGAAATGTGTTGCACTATAGCAAGTTTTTTTTTAATCATGATGATGATACAGAACAGCCACAGAGAAAGATTCAGAGGTAAGTAAAGGCTTAACACTGCCATTAAAGGCAGTAATTTTTTCAATTTATTATTCCTTCTTTTAAAAAAAAATAATTTTCAATTTTATGTAGTCTCAAGGCCAAGAATCACAGGAAAGGTGATATATTTTTCATATCTAGGAAGAAGACTTTAATATGAATTTTAGGAAATATTCCACTGTCTATTTCAACTTTACTTTTCAAAATGAAAATCAATTGATAAGCAAATGTACCAAAACAGACAATTTTTGTTCAGAAAAAGAAGTATAAACTGATTTCAACAGGGATCTTGATGTGCTACTCAAATACATTTTTTCCAGATGCATATTGTTGGTAAGCCTATGTCCACAAGGAATACTCCTAAGATTTCTTCTTTATACATTACATGCTGAGGGGGGGAATGAGTATACACTGATATAGTTCCACTTGACTGCTTCTGATAATATGAGAATTGGCCCTGCTTATAGCTTGGGAATATGTTTCCTCAGTTGTTTGCAAGCCTTAAACTGTCCCTATTCTAATCTTTCTTCCATTCTCATTCCACACACATACACATATACATGAATACCCTGGGAAAAAACCCACATATTGAATAATTAATTTCAGTTGATTCTTGTGGATCTCCAAATAAACCTACAAATGGGGAGAATTTGCAGGGAATGGTGAAGAATGTCAAGAACGTGGTTGTAATAGTTGCATTAGTTCTTATATGCATTGCACAGTCTTTGAATGTCTGTCTGTCTATCGTCTGTCTGTCATCTATCTATCTATCTATCTATCTATCTATCTATCTATCTATCTATCTATCTATCTATCTATCATCTATCTATCTCACTTAACTATTTACTCTTATGTCAAGCTATTGCCATATCTCGTTATGAACTGTCTTTACCAGGTTGGACTAGAGTCACCTATATGATCTTTGTTCTGAAAGGTGAGGATCATAGTGGATGGAATAGTGATGCAAAGTGAGTCTGGCCATGTGATGCCAAAGTCTTCTTCCCTTTTGTTCCAGTATCTGTATGTAAATTCTGCTGAATAAATAAAGGCAATTGAAAATAACTTATCAAACAAGGACCAAATGTGGTTTTACTTCATGTAAAAATTAGTTTATTAGGCATAGAGAGAATACAATTTCCATGGTTACAAATGACCTGTTAATCTTTTAAATTATTTAATCTTTTTAAACAATGTCACTGCTAAAATTGCCTACTAAAAGCCTGCAGCTGCTATCATATGTTTTTACTAATGTGTCTTCCATCAGCACTAATTTTCTTGTTACACCTTTGTGGGCAATTACTGAGTTGTCTAAGAGATTTTTCTAAATAACCTGGTGTTTAAAAATAGAATAAAGTATACATTTAGTTTTGATTAAATTTTTATGAGAAGTTCCAGCAGCTGCATATTTGCTTTTATTTCCCTTATTAATTAAAGAAGACGATTTTGTGTTTGTAGCAAACTTCTGAAGCTGTGAATGAACAATCAAGTAACTCTTCTCCAAGCCAATGTACAAGGAATTTAGGATATCCTGACTTCCTTATTTCAGTGGAAGAAAAACTGTATTATACTGCAGGGTTGTTTTTTTTTAGCCTCTATTGAACTGAATGCACATATCCCATGGATTAGGAGGATTCTGAGAAATACTGCAGGTGCTTTCTCTGTCAACGAAAGACATATTTATTATGTAACCTCCTGAAACCAAACAGAAATGATTAGACATTATCACAGGAACACAGGAGGGGAGTTATTCACTGGGCAATTCCTGTGCAGAGAATGATCTGATAATTTACAGGTAGTTGCTTTGATATCAAAGTATCCATCAGAATTACTGATAGGCTGTGACAACACTCTTAGTAAATATAATCTGATAGAAGAAACTGAGATAAATAGAGGCCTGGTTTGTAAGTTCTTATAAATTGTCAAACTAGATATTTCCCCTGCAGAAAGTGATGGCTCAGGAAAGATATATTATCCAGCAATAACAAAGCATAACAAAAGACCTCTTCCTTTTCTTCCATAAAGCTGCTTTTGCAAAATAAATTAATGAACTAATGTTCACTGCAAATAACATCTAATTTTACTACATTGTCCTTTGTGATAGCTTTGCTGACTGGACTGTTTAAGGGAAATAGCTAAAGGTTTTAAAAATAGGTGAAATCATGGGGACTATCCTGGAGTCTAAAACCCAAGGGGAATGAGGTGTTATGCTGGAATCCATGAGGCAACACTAATGATCTGGCAGACAAAGCAATTAGATTTGCTTCCTGCTTTCCTTATTATGACAAGCCCATGAATAACAACAGCAAAAAAAATCAGAATCTGGACAAAAATAAAACCTATTTTAATAAAATAATTTTATTAAAACTTAAAAAAGAATATAATGTCATGATTGATTGTGTATCATCAAGTCATTTTGATGGCACAGGATGGCTTAATGTGAAATAGCTACATATTCTCTCCATGGCAGTTTGTCCCTTCCCATGCTGATCCGTAGCCTGGTATCAGGCTGCCGCCCATTCAGAACTGGGTGGCAGAAGTGGTGGGTGGGTATGTGTGTGAAGCTGTGTTTGTGAAAGTGGCATGTGTGTGCATAATCACCCCCGCTCCCTCCCTGCTGCCTCCACTAGTCTGCCAATCCAGAAAGATTGGGGAACGCAGTGGTGGGATTCAAATTTTTTTACCGATTCTGTGGGCGTGGCTTGGTGGGCGTGGCAGGGGAAGGATACTGTAAAATCTCCAGTCAGAGGTGGTATTTGCTGGTTCTCCCAACTACTCAAAATTTCTGCTACCGGTTCTCCAGAACTGGTCAAAACCTGCTGAATACCACCTCTGGAACGCTGCTTACAACATTGCACCCAATATAACCGTCCATCTTGCTGCTGGTTGTTTTCTCCTTCTCTTTCCTTCTAACTTTTCCCACACTGTATATCGGACATTAACACAATTGAGAGGGTTCAGAGATATTTCTTGAGAAAAGTTCTCCACTCCTCTACTCACAAATAGAATCCCTATGCCTCTAGGCTTGAAATTTTGGCCCTGACAATCTGAAACTGCACCCCTTGCGATCTGATCTAAGCATTGTTCATAAAATTGTCTGCTATAACATCTTGCTTGTCAATGACTTCTTCAGCCAATCACAATAATACATGGGAAAACAACTGATACAACCTCAAAGTAAACTGCTCCAAACTCGATTGCAGAAAATACAACTTCAGCAACAGAGTAGTCACACCTGGAGCGCCCTACCCAACTCCATTGTATTACAGCCTCAACCCCTCACAGCTTCAACCTCAAACTGTTTACATCGCCCCATTCCTAAGAGATCCTTAAAGAGGGGTGCATAAGCGCACCAGCATGCCTACTGTCCCTGCCTTACTGTCCCCATTTATCTGTATTTACTCCCTTGTTCTTGTTTATGTTCATACTTGTTATCTTGTACATGTTTGACAAACAAACAAACAAATAAATAATTTAGAGCTCTTTCTGGAGGGTTAGCCTTTGCATTATGTGTCTGAAATAGGAGAATTTGAGCCTTGTCAAGTGACAGCACTGGGTTGATTTGTTTGTCTGAGCCTTTGATTTAATATTTTAATTTTTTTTTTTTTGCTGTCTATGGCATTCTCAGGAGTGTTCTACACCACCAAAGTTGATAAGTGTCAATTCTCTTCCTATCCTGCTTCATTTTCCTATTTTCGATTTCTGTCAACTTAAACTTTATAATTCAGTTGCAACTTTTGAAATTTTCAGGGCTTCAATGAAACTTCCATTGTAACCTGTATGTTTTCTGGAGCAGTTTGCTGAACCTGATTAGCAGCAACCATAGCAGGACTTTTTCTGAACTGAAAATACCTGGTACCAAAATCTTAGCACACAAAAAGTTGCCTTCTTCCATTTAGCCCTAGTTCTTCTAAATCACATGGGAAGTCTAGGTATGTATCTCTTAGAAAGCTGATTTGAATATATAGAAAGTGGAAGGGGATACACAATAGTAGGAGGAAGCTTTAAAACTACCTCTTGCAACCTCCTTGTACTTGAAAGATTATTTAGGAATAACATACATGCCAGTAATGACATCAAACCATATTAAATAGGTCCTTTGACTTCCAAGGGCAAACTCTGTGCTATATATAAAAAAACTGGAAATTACTTTAAGGACCGTGATCTTCAAATCATAGGAAACTAGTCTGCCTTGAATCAGACCAGGGTAGTCTCCAAACTTGACATCTTTAAGACTTGTGGACTTCGCTCCCAGAATTCCCCAGCCAGTATGGTTGGCTAGAAAAGTTTTGGAGTTGAAGTCCATAAGTCTTAAAGTTGCCAAATTTGGAGATCCCTGAATCAGACCAAGATACTTTTTATTGCTTCCAGCATTGTTCTCCCAAAAATGTTGATCACAATGCCCAGTATCTTTTTATGGAAACTGGAGATATATCAACCTTCTGAGGCTCACTGATTGGGGCTATATTTTGTTGAGAGAGGTCATTGTAGCAGAATCTTGCCAACCTGACTAAATTTTCCCTCCCCTCTCTCTTATACCACAGAGAGTTAGGGAGAAATCTGCCTTAATCTCTTCCTAATACACTCTTTTCCTGGACTGAAAGCCTCCTTTTGTATATTTTGTTTTTGTAATAGTTTCTGAATAATTTCTCCAAGGCTTCCTACATGGCTTCCTACAGGAAAACACAAGGAGGTTAAATTGCATGGCAGAGTCTCTCCAGGTTCTCAGCTAGCATCTTTCCTGGCTTCCTGGACTGTTGAAACTTTTCTCAAATGGAAATGTACTCTAGTGCTGAGTTACAATCCTACTCTTTGGAGTGGAGGATCAGAAGGAGAATTGAATGTCTAACCCTTAATTTTAATATATATGACATATTGACTGTACACTAGACACTGCTCTTTTCTTTTCCATAAACAATTGCCTAGTAATGGAAGGAAATGTCTTTTAAGCTTGTCTAGCAAAATAAATATTATCTAGTAGTAAATATTCAGCTGGTGTCTTCCAAATCTGTGAAATATTAAGCTTTCGTCTTTTTTGAGCTCTTTTTCCTAAAGTCTGCTTACTGTCCCTGTTGGAAACTTTGCACAGATGCAGAACAGACAAGAAAAGAATGGAGGGAAATAAAATTGGGATGAAAGAACTTTTCACACCCACCAGTTAATCACTCTTCCAGCACAAGCAGTGTGCATCCTTATTTAAAAATTGTAGTATTAATTTTTCTCCAGGCTAATTTCCTAACATGTCAACTTAAGGGGTTTTTGTTTTTTGCTCTTTTATGGGAATCTTCCCCTCTTACACCCCATTCCTTTTCTTGAGGATTTCCTTTACAATAGTTCTTAATGTACAAAATGGGAGACAACCGAAAGAGCTTTCATGTTACTTTGTTTCACAGAAAACATAATACTATTCAGAAACATAAATGAGCATATTCAGCAATGAATGGCAGGTTTCCACATATATCCATTTGTGAATCAGTCCTCAGAGGCCTTCAGATATTGCATTCCACAAAGTCTCAGAAATGGTCTTTGAAGATAAGCAGATATGCAGATAATTGTGTCTTAAATATAAGAATACTGAGAGCCCAAGAGGTACTGCGCTAGACTTTTCCATGAAAAAATGCAGTTCAAGTACGGCTAAGATGAATAACTCAAGTCCTTTAGAGGCAGAATATGAATTGTCATTGTTGTCACCTTTCAATTCAACTGTGAATCAGATTACAATGAGAGGACCAGAGTTTTTCCACATTGGCATGAATAATCTTAGTACAGTCCTAACTCTAAACGTAACATTTGTGCATGCTATGATCCCACAACTATGCTCTAGGGCTTCCAGGGAAGAAAGCCACTGTTCTTACATAAAGGCAGCATGTATTCCAAAGAGTTTACTTCAGAATAATAGATACTAGTATCCAGGCTAAGATGTGGGGCAGTCAAAGTGACTGTAGAATAATGAAAATGGATATCAGAAAGAAAAGAAAACAGACACAACTAGCCATCTCACAGCTGCATAGTCAACTTAAACAATGCTACTAAAAGTTATTGAAAAGAAACAAGCACATATTTAGAGTAAAGCAGAAGAAAGTTTCTGAGAAATTACTAAGATTTGGACACTGGGCTAGTTCTGTTAAGTAGTATATGAAAGCGATTGATCAGTTATGTACATTAAACCAATAGGTACTCTAAACACAGGTTGACCCATTTTGTGCTGAATCTACTAAAAGCCGAATTAGATTGTAATTGCCCTCTTTTTTCTTTTTGGCTCACATAAGGGCAAATACATTTTTGAAAAAGAGTAGGTTTCACCCTTCTGAATGTCACTGAAAGAACACAAGACCTTTTATGATTTGTTAAACTGACAGGTTATCAGCCTTAACTGTGATTTTAATCAGATGAATATACTTCATGAAAGAACACAGAAATCGAGCTAAAATGGCTAGGTCACACTCTTATCTTTTATCAAAGTGATTTCAATTGAATCCAGGGACTCCCTCCCCTTTTTCCTCCTGTGAGAGAAAAAAGGCATTTTTTCATTTTGACTGCAGTGTCATTATGGATTGAGAGATACTACAGGTCACATAAACTAGCAGGTCCAGTGGAAAGAGCAGCGAGAAGGGAAGATTGTTCAGTACTTTAAAAATGATAGGAAAATTTCTGGCTTCAACCAGGGATTTCATAATAGCCCTGCTTCTGTCAAAGGTCATTGTGAAGGTAATGGAGGGTAAAATAATCTCCCATTGAGGATTATCCAGGTGAAGTGGCAACAGATGAAAGTAAGCATTTTAAAACCACTGAAGCACATCCACCCAGCAATAATCTCAAGAATGTCCTCTCTGCAGTAGGTGAAGCAGAATTAGATGAATGTGAATACAGCAATGATAGAAAGGTGATAGATTGCCAATTTCTTTGACACTCAAGCAAGAACATTTTATGTCTTATCTCACCCCTTCTTCAACATGCCATCCTGTCTATGATCTTTTGCATTTCAGAATTTCTGAGAAGTTGGCGAATGTTGATTTTCTGCTAGGTCTGAACCTTATAGGCACTACATATGAGGAATGCTACATATTTAAAACCAGGAAGCTCTGAATGTGCTTTTATGTGTGGCAGTAAAGCAGTAGTGGCTTATCACTAACAATGACAAATGGACAATCTGTTTCTTTATACTCCCAATTTAATGGTTGGAAACAACACCTGTATTTGCAATTTAGTCCTGACCTCTGCCTTCAGATTGAAAGGATGGCTTTCCTTTAAATGCTTAGTATACCCATATTTGTAACTCACCACAGAAAGGGATTTTTTACAAATTGCATAAGAAGGTAAGCAAAGCAGGTTTCCAAAAGGTAGTTACATAACCTAGTTCTACATTAATTTCATTTTTTGTTTTGTTTTGTTCAAACATTAAAGCTATGGAATTATTATTTTTATCTGTTACAATTGAAGCAGACATTTTGCTAGTTGAGTGAAAAATAAAAAATGCACATGGATTTACTTTCAATGTAACAAAATGCTTATATGTTTTTCTTTTAAATGGATTATAATTAGATAGATTATTGTTTTTCATTTAATATAATTAAATCTATCTATCTATCTATCTATCTATCTATCTATCTATCTATCTATCTATCTATCTATCTATCTATCTATCCTATCTTCTATCTATCTTCTATCGTATCTACCTTCTGTGGCTGTTCGCTTCCTCACGGGTATCTAACTCCCACGTCATTCGTAGTGCTTTTAAAGTTTAGGCAACGTTTCCAGCAGAAGTCTCATCTGCCATTCAATAGGCTTTTTATTGAGATTTGACTGTAGGACAAACTCAAACAGAAGCCCTGATGATTGGCAGATGAGATTCTGCTGAATGTTGCTACACTTAAAAGCACTACAATGCGGTGGATATACCCGAAGGAAGTCTGAACAGCACACCATGAAGTACGCCGCGAAAACTTAAAAAAAAACCATGATAACTATATATATTATATGTTTTGCTTTTATAATATAAATATTATGTGTGTGTGTGTGTGTGGTGTGTGTTGTGCCTTTAGCTTTCCTTCCCAGTTCATCTGTAGTTCTGTTTAAAGTTGTAGCAACGTCTTCAGCAGAATTCATCTGCCACCCTCAGGCTTCTGTATCGGAAGTGTGTCTCCACAGTTCTAGGTTATCAAATTTCGAGACTGGGTCCATTCATGATTGGGCTATGATCCTGCGGTCTGTGTTCAGTTGGACTTGTGAGTTTGATTGATGGTGTGTTTCTCCGGTTTTTTCTGTCCTGTTTTGTGGTTTGATTGGCTGGCAACTCTGTTCTTGTGTTGGAAGGTCTTCAGTGCAGCTTGGCTCCATGGTGGAAAGGTGGCTGCTTTCCATAGCAAAGCTGCCTCTTTATTTAGCAAGCTGGTTCTCCCTGGGTCGCCTGAGTGGGGGGTCTTTGAGTTTGGAGCTATCAGCAGGGAGTCTGTTTTTGATTCCCATGCGTTTGCCTGGCTGTGTGGTGTGGAGATCTTTCTATTTGAGAGTGCAGGCTTCAAATGCATGAACAGTTCGTGCGAATCATCTCTTCTTATTCACTCTTTTCAGGTCTTTTTCAATCTCATTATGGCTTCTCTGATGATTCTGTGGTCGGCGTTTTCTATGAGTGGCTAGGTTTTACGTGCCAATGAAGTTGATTTGACCTGTGGTTTCATGTGTTGACTATGAGGAGGGTTGTTTCACGCTTTTTACTGCCATTTTGTGTTCATCTAGGCGGGTACTATTCTTCTTATGGTTGTCCAATGTATTGTGGCTGGGCATGATGTAAGGCGAATTTGCGTATAGCCTGGTTCCCAGGTCAATTTTGTCTTGGGTTCTCAGGGATGGTGCTCTATTTTTTTGTCTGCTTTTGAAGCGCGTCTGATTGATGCTGTGTAGATTCTTACTGATTTTACTGTGAGTACTCTACTGTAGGCCAAGGACAGCTGTTTCCATAGGCTTGTTGGTCTTCTAGGTCTCTTTATGTTTCTTGGTGTGTTTTTGTGGATCAGGTTGGTGAATTTTGTTTTTTTTTGGAAGCCATTGGGCTGTCAATGACTTCAGTCGGCGATGCTAGTTCAGTCTCTATATTGTGTCTTGCTCTGCACCTTGGCTTCTGTAATTAGTGTTTTCGCCACAGAAATTTATCTCTGGTGGGTGTGGTGGGATTGGCTGTGAAGGGTAGCAGTTGTGTGTGTTTTCTTTTGCTATATGGTAGCTGTCCCCAGTGTGTCCATCTGTTCGTTTTGTAGATCCATGTACATCTTAGGAATGGTAGTTGTTTGTTATTCCAGTTCCATGGTGAACTGATTGTAGGGTGTGTGTTGTTTAGCGTGTGTCTAGGAACATTGTTTAGGTTTTTTTTCATGGGGCCAATCACAAATGTGTCATCGATGTATTCTTAAGCCATAGTTTGGGTTTGTGTGCATTGCCAGGGCTCGGAATTCGAATTCTTCCATGAACAGGTTTGCAATTTGACGGGTGACAGTGGTATGATCCCATAGGGGTCCTTCAATTTGCTGTATCTTTGTCCTTTGTTATGAAATATTGATTTTGGTATAGCAGGTTCTGTTAGTTCCATGAGTCTTTAGCTGGTTGGATTTATTTTTATGATTCCAAGGTTTCTTTTATCGGGACTTGAGGATAGTGAAACCAACGTCGAAGCTTACAAGCGATTCATTGTCTACGTGCTAGATCTTTGATTATTTTAAGAGTGTATGGTTTTGTACATATGAATTTATCGCATGGGCTTTTTGCTAGTTTTACGTAAGGCCATGGAGGCTATGGTTGAAGTAGCTCTTGTGTATTTTGGGCAGGCGGATATTTGGCTGAATTTCTTGTACTGTTGATTACTTGCTTATGGTGGTAAATCTTCTTTTGGTATTTTTCAATATTGCTGCGTCTGACATTCTATGTGGAGTGCTATGGTGAAGTATGCCTCGTTCATGTGTATTTCATTGAGTCTCTGTCCAGTAATTACTTGGCATCTACTCCTTTTCTCTTGGTTATGATTATCTATGTGTTTCTTTTTGGGCTTTGTGTGTTGTAATTTCTCTGTTGAATTTTTCCATATGGGTGGCCCATGTGCCTTTTATTTGTATGATCTTGGAGTAGTCTTAAATTTGTTCGTAGTCTTTTCTGTCATTATCTTTGATTTCCTTTGCCTGGCGAGATTACTTATTGGCTGTATCATCATGTTTAGGTTGTAGGTGTGAATTCATTTGGAAATTTTATGTTTTGTGTTTCGGTGTGCATAAGATCACATTGTCATAAATTATCTTGCAGCCTAGCAGAGACAACGAGTGTAACACCAACCTGCTTCAAATAACTTTCATAAGCACACAGCAGCTACCAACGTATCCTGAAAAAGAACAGAATTGGCTCTACTCAAATGAAGTTAACAATAAATAGATTCAATTTTAGATCAGTGAAAACAAGAATTTGCTAGCACTACACCTGGAATTAGAGCAGGCCAAATCCACCCTCTACTGTTGGATTAGGTTTAACAACTACAACTTGGAGAGCTGTGAGACTTACACAAAATGATAAACTCACAGAAGAAAACTAAAAAATTAAAAATGACAAGAAAATTGCCCATAAGCCACCACCACACACTGAAACAATTACGTATACACGTATTCCAAACAGACGAATCAACAAAACAGAAACAGATGCCTATCAAAGGATTTAATTCATGCCAGTACACCCAAAAAAATCCCAACAGAATCCATCACTATGGGCAGTAAATCCAGGCCTAACCAAATTAAAATACTGATGACGCTACATCGATGACACATTTGTATTTGGCCCCATGGAAAAGAAAACTAGAAAATTTCCTACACACCTAAACAGACACACACCCCAAAATTCAAGTTTCACCATGAACGGAAATGAAACAAACAACTACATTCCTAGATGTACCTAATCTAAAAAAGAACAGATGGCACACTGGACACACCATATACCAAAAGAAAACACACACCAAACGCTACCTTCAACGCCCAATCCCACCACCACCAGCACAGATAAATTCTGTAGGTGAGACACTAATTCCAGAAGCCAAACGCCTGGAGATAAGAACATATAAAGAGACTGAATCTATGCACCCCTGAACTGAAGTATTGACAAGCCAATGGGCTTCCACAAAACAAAAAATCACCAGCCTTGATCCACTAAAAACACACCAAACATAACAGAGACTAAAGACCAACAAGACTATAGAACAGCGTCTGCCCTACAATAAGAGGTACTACAGATAAGATCAGTAAGATTACGTACACAGCATCACATCAGACTCTCTGTCAAAACAGACAAAAAAAATAAGCAGCCATCACTGAGAACCCCAAGACAAAATTTGACCTGGAAAAAACCAGCATATACGAAATTCCCCTGTACATCATGCCCGGCCACTACATGAAGACCAATAGAAAAATAATACCCGCCTGAATGAACACAAAATGCAGTAAAAAAGCTGGAACACACCTCCTCATTAGTCCAACCATGAAACCCACAGCACAACATCAACTTCAATGGCACCAAAACCTAGCCACTTATAGAAAAACCCAGCCACAGAATAATCAGAAAGCCATGAATCCTGAAAAAGAACTCTGACAGGCATGAAATAAAGAGATGATTCTCACAAGACTGTCAATCATTTTGGCATAGCCTGCACTCTCCATCAATAGAAAGATTCTCCACACCAATAACAGACAAACACACTGAGCACAGACAGACTACCTCTCTGAGCCTCCAACTTCACAACACCCCCCCACCAGGCACCCACGTGAAACCCAGCTTGCTGATGAGAGCAGCCGTCCTCTTCCACACGAAGCCAAGCCAGCATGAAAGCCTCAAACAAAGAACAGAGTGCTTGCCGCCAAGGTCAAGCCATTCAAAACAGACAGAAGACAACCAGAAACACCAATCAATCAAAACTCCAAGTCCCACAATGAACACAGACCCAGGTTAAATAGCCAATCAGAGAGACCAGCCTCAAATTTGAAACAGAGAATGAGACAACATTCCATTCAAAGCCTGATGATGGCAGATGAGATTCTGCTGAAACGTTGCTACAAACTTTAACAGTAACTACATATCTGAGCTACAACCTTTAACAGAACTACAATGACGTGGGATAGATACCCGAAGGATAGCTAAACAACACAAATGTCGAAGTACCCGCGAGAGCGTTTAAAAAACACAACATACATTATACCTATATTAATATTATTACTACTGTATATATAATATAACTAATATTATTATACTATATATCGATATATATATATATATATATATATATATAAATGAAATCCATACTGTCATACACTATATATAGTCCCTTTCTACACATACACACACAGGGTAAATAAAAGAATCATCATTGGATGTGCTTTCTAATTCTGAGGGTGATGCTATTTATCCATCCCTGAGTCAGCAGAAATCAATAAGAGCATGAAATTTGCAGCTCCATTGCTGATCTTCATTCTGCCTCTGTTTTGTCTGTTCTAAGTCATTGCCAGCTGGCACGATCCTGATTTTGTATTTGCTGAGTTTGGAAAACAAGTAATTGGTCCATTCCTTTGGATATGTTGTCTATCTCTCTGGCATGTCATCAGACAGATGGAAAAACAAATGCCAATAGTGATGCTTCAAGCAAGAATTGAATGAATTTGCTGAAGGACCAGATATGTCCCTTGAAGATAGGCCAAATCAAGAAAAAGATGCTGCAATAAAATAGTTTTATGAGCAGGTTGAGAGAAGAACAGACTACTGAATGGAAAACATCTTCAAGAAAAAAAGTTAAGATAACTACATGGCATCTTTCAAATGATTCACTGCTATGAGTATTAGAGATATTTGTATAAGTAATATCAAGTCCAAAAGGAGAATTCATTTTTAATCCTTAAGGTCCTAAACCACAAGAAACAGATATTTAGGAAATTACTTCCATCTTGGAGCAATTCCTAATTGTGGGGGTGGGGTGGGGGGAGAGAAGAATGTAGGAAGCAAGTGCATGAGTCTTTCAGTTGGTAGAAAGTAGAGCAATGGAGGCCAGTGAGAGACCTTTGTATCTACTCCTAATGTTCCTGTTGATCAACAAGATAAAGGGCACAGTGTAATATTTTGACACTTTGAGAACAGCATCTTCCAGTAAATACCATGGGGTGGCGAGAAAGATGGCATAATGGCATAAAGCCACTGCTGAAAAGAAATAAGTGGGTTTCTAAGAAGGCCAGAGAATTGGGAAGAGAGAAGGCCTCAAGAACCAGAACCGACTCAAACCTGGGAGATAATGGCCAAATTGGAAAAGGAAAATAGAGTGTTTTGGTCCAAAAAAGGAGGATGCGAGTAATCTCATCCCACTATTGGTTTAACCTCAGCTGAGCAGGATGACTTCTTTCTTTCTTTCTTTCTTTCTTTCTTTCTTTCTTTCTTTCTTTCTTTCTTTCTTTCTTTCTTTCTTTCTTTCTTTCTTTCTTTCTTTCTTTCTTTCTTTCTTTCTTCATTTATTTATTTTGATTTGCCCTTCATTTACAAGATAACAGGCATAAATGTAAACATACAGGAAATGGGTATGAATAAACGGGGACAATAGGACAGGGATGGTAGGCATGATTTTGCACTTATGTACACCCCTTAAGACTTCTGCTTGAAATTATGGGTATATGTGTATATGTAAGGAGGTTGGAGTGGCAACATAGGCTTCATGGCATCATCATACATCACTCCTCAAGCAAGCAACTGCCTGCCCCACATCCAGTTTTGCTGTGCTTTGGCACTTGTTTGAGGAGCGTCTCCCCTCGCATGTGCAACCTCCTGGCCCTGCCATGGCTGCTGCTCACAAGATGAGGAGGAGGAGGAGGAGGGTCAGCTGAAGGGATGCTTCCACTGGCAATCGTTGTTCAGCCAGTCTGGATTCCAAAAAAAAAAGAAATGAAAGAAAATCCAAGGAAAGCTTGCTGGCTTGGCCCAACTGTAGCTTTGGGAGGGAGACACACAGACACACACACATGCAGACACAGAGAATAGGGGAGAGAGAGGGGAAGATAGGGAGCCAGCCACTTGGCTATCCCCTGCCATCGCCCTTACCTTCTCAGGCCAAACAAGGGAGGTGAGGGTGAGGGGCAGAAATAGCCGCTTCAGGCAAGGTGAAGAGACAGTGACTGAGCACGGGCAAGTAGAAGCCTGGGAATGGTGGCTCCCACCTCAGCTGGATCAAGGGGCTTTGAGGTCAGATGGCCTGGAATGGCTGAGATCCAAGTGAACATTGCACTCATGGTTCACCTGAATGCCCACTTCTTTGGAGTTGGCTTTATGGAGCCACAGGGTGAGGCCTGGTCTGATGTGTGACAGCAGCACTTTTAGCTTGCTTATAAGTGTCCAAATAATCCAGCGAAGACACCAGAGGAGTCACTCAGGTAGACCTCCCCCATCTGCGGTCCTCCTCCTGAAGAAATGACCATTCCCTGAGCTAAGAAGGCAAGGAGCTGTGGCTCAACTTGCCCAATTCCTAGGATTACTCCAAATGGTCCCAATTTGGTGCGGAGAGAGTGGCTCCCCCTGGCAATCCCCCTTTCCCTTAGCGCTCTGACTTCCCATGGCCCGCCAGCCTGAATGCTGGGTCAGACACTAGAAGGCCACTTCCCTTCTTCTCAGCAGCTCTCTTATGCCGGTCACTGCAGGACCCTCCACCTCCTCCCCCAACTTCTCCCTCAACTTCAAAATGATAATGCCTGTTGCTGACACGGGTGTGACCAGGTGGGATGGTGGGTCCAACCAGAGGTGATTGTTCTGGGTCCAACAAAGGGGCTGCAGATGGGAGAGGGAAGGGGTGGCAGGGGGTATGCAGGTAGCAAAGGGGCCATGCGGGTAGCAAAGAGTCATGCTCCCTAGTTGCCCATCCCCATCCCCTGCCTGCAGTCCAGCAGCTGCACCAAAAACAGCACACAGCAGCTGCAGGCATCTCATACAAAGGGGGCTTCTCCCACCCACCTGCTGGCTGGGACATCCCCTCACCCACCTGCTGGCTGGCCGGGCCGGGTTGGAAGAGGCGAGAAGGAAGAAAGCACCTGGGAGGGTGGGCACACAGGCAGATGTCCCAGGGCTGATGCACATGTGCACTGCATGTGTAGCGGCTACACATGCAATGTGCATGTGCAGCAGCCCTGGGACATCCACCCGAGCTGCACCATGGTCATCACATGGTAGGGAAAGCTAGGAGAGCGACTGGGACAAGTGGGTGACTGGGTGACTAGGAGACCAGGTTGGGGGCATGGACAGCCAGGGGTTGCCATCAGTTTGGCAACCTACACCAAATCACCACTACCAATTCACCTGAGCTGGTGTGAACTGGTTGAATACCTCCTCTGCTACTATTGCATGTAATGTTACTGTGGCTAGTACCAGACACCTACATATATAATTGAAACAACTCACAGAGGATGTGTGGTGCATTGTACAGCAATTAGAAGTATATTTTTTGTGGGTGTGTTTAGATCCTAAAATTGAATATTTTTTAAAAAGAGGAATGATTAAAGTGAGGGTATGAAGTAATTCTATGCAAAGCAAAACTTCCAGCTTGACAAGCTGATAGAGTTAACAAAACGTTTTTCAATAATGAACATAGACCAAGATCTCCTTCAGTTACAAATGCTCAATATACCAATATTGAATTCTTGTTGCCAGATTATAACTGAAGGCAGAATCTGACCCAACATCTTTGTTCTTGGATTGAAAATGTAATTACTTTAATGGTACTTTATTTGTGTCTCCTTTTATTGCTTCTTAAAAATGTTTTGTCACTTTCCCACTCATTATATACATACACTTTTATACAGAGATTTCTTCCCTTTCATCCTTCAAAACATCACCCTTTTTTGTTGAGTTGGTTGTTTCATATTATTCTTCTTGGCTGCACTTTTTTAAAAAAATGTTATTATTTATCTGTCAAGATGATACAATTTCATGTCCTTTATTTTTCAAACTGCATATAAGGAAGTTTAACTTCATTTTACTTTGGGAATCAACTACACCATTAAACCATTTGTTATTTTTCAGAATGAAGACCTTGACATCAATTCTTCTGCAGGCAATGTTCATTTGCCAGCGCATTCAAGTGAAATCTCTTCTATAGTATCAGAAATAAGACAGCGTAATATGCCAGTACTTCTAAACAGATATTTTAATGAAAGCTAATGAATGCTAATGATATCTTCCTGAAGGGAGTGGGGAAATGGGAACATGTTTCTAAGCATGCATACTGAACAATAGATAGCATTCTGTCAGGGTTGGGAGCAAATCCGTGCCTATGGCAAAGGTCCATCAACTACTTCTCAGAATTATTAGATCTTTCACAAAAAAAATGAGTCTTTTAGCTGGTAAATATTCTTGCCATTTGGACAAGAGCAATGTTACCAGCTTTTATGATCTCTTCAGATTTTGATCTAAAACACACATCAGATTTACTTTTTTCCTCTTTTTAGTCAGCAAGCAAAGCAACACAAGCTCTTCATTTTCTCCCCATTACCTTCTCTCAAGGAGTGTCCAGCCTTGATAACTTTAAGACTGTAGACTCAACTGCCAGAATTCTCCAGAATTCTCCAGAATTCCCCAGGATGGCATGGGTATGGCTTAAGTCTGGGAAAGTCAATTTAGGACAATATACCTCAGTCCTAGGATCTAGGTAAAGAATTGTAATTAAAATGGGTGATCCTTAACAACCATAATCAAACAGATCATGCAGATCCAATAAAACTACTTCCAGGAATGCAGTTGCCTGAAAAAGATGAAGCCACCTGAATGGAATCAAGACAGGCCATGACAGGACTAAGAGAAAACTTTTTAAGTGGGGAATGGCTGAGAGATCACAATGTGATGGCAGTGAACTGGACCAAATAATAATACATATAGTTTGAAAATGTCTCCTCAGGAAAGTTCAAGGCACCTGAGATGATCTATTACAGCCTTACCAGAAGCAGTTAAATGATTAGCTTCCTTAGGTATTGAATTATAACATTTATCCTATTGAGACTATATGGTGCTATATCAAAGGTAAAGGTTCCTATCACACAATATGTGCTTGTCGTTCCTGACTGTAGGGGGTGGTGCTCATCTCTGTTTCAAAGCCAAAGAGCCAGAGCTGTCCGAAGATGTCTCCGTGATCATGTGGTTAAATGCCAAAGGCACACAGAACGCTGTTATCTTCCCACCAAAGTGCTCCCTATTTTTCTACTTTCATTTTTACATGCTTTAGAACTGCTAGATTGGCAGAAGCTGGGACAAGTAATGGGAGCTCACCCCATTATGCGGCACTAGGGATTCGAACCACTGAACTGTTGACCTTTTGATCGACAAGCTCAGCATCTTATGTGCTATATTATGGGGATATTTTATTTAAACTTATTGTGTTTCTATGTGTATAATGTGATTTATTACTCTTGTACATCAGTGATTGCATGACCTCTGTGGATGCCGTATCCTAAAATCTGTACCTGCTGAAGTGGGTCTTCAGCACTTTCCAACTCAGGATTTCTTAAAAGGCTTTGAGTTGAATTCTCCCAGAAACAGCAGACTTTCAACATCTGATATTGTCTAGATCTGTATTGGTTTGTCAGCCATCATGAACTCCATTTCTTATCCTTTCTTCTTCCCAGAGTTCTTTTTATTTTAAGTCTCCTTCTGTCCCCTCCATCTTGCCAATTCAACAATAGCTTCCATTTCCAATGAGAAAGTGTTGCCTGAGGGAAAATTATGCGAATCTATCTTATTTCTCCTAAGCTTAGCTCTTATTTATGGCTAGAAAGATTAGCATGTCTGGCTGGGTGGTACATACAGGCAAGGTGCTGAGAGCCAAAGGCAACAGCAAATGGTGACAGAAAGAATATGCCTTTGCCTTTATAGCTATACTTCCATGAAATCCAGGCATTTGTTTTTCTCCTCCTGCCACTTAAAACCAGGTAAAAGAAGGCCAAGGTTTTCAAAATAATGTACACATTGGGTATACAAATCATGCCTCGAAACAGATTTTTCCTGGTAGAGTGCCCTTGAAACTAGGATGGTTTATTTTTTGAGCACATATATATACTTTCTTGCCAGCTGCAATGGCTTTTCATGATTTTGTAATAGAGAAGAATGAATTGACTCATCTTGTTGTCTTTCAGTTTTTCCATTTTTTTGGTTGATTCTACTTCCACAACACTTGGAGAAATTTCTTTAAAAACCTCTTCGCATTAATCACACACATAGCTCTTTATTCGCCTGCCCACCCACCATACAAACACTAAATTTTGACTGTGTGCCACTGAGCTGATGCTAATTCTTAGCACCTACATATATTTTCTCTGGGAGGATTTGTTCCCAATCTGGATCTTCAAGTCTTTCAATGCCGCATTCATTGCAGATGTAATTGAGTCCATTCACTTCACCATTGGATGTCCTTGATTTCTCATTTATTATACCTTCTCCATCATTATAGCGTTCTTTAAGGAGCTGAAGTTTCACATATCTCTGAATTAGGATAATCTGAGTCTTGTTATTTGTGTCTTGAGTGAGAATTCTGAATTAATTTTGGTTTCTTGGGTCATTCAGTCTAACTAGTTTTTCCTGCTTGATATTTCCAACCATTCATACAAATGGAGCTTTGTGCATGAGTGTGAGTGGCCACCATTTACACAAATGGAGCTGCACATGCTTGCCTCCTACTTGTTTTGAATGGTTTGAAATGGGCCACAGCCCGATACCAGGCGTGTATTAAAGGATTGGCCATGAAGAGTGTCATTATTTAGTCATTGATTGCAATATTGTCAAGCAGTGCTCTTGCTGTATCCTTCCTAACCAAGAAAGCATCATTTCATGTCATGAGCAATAACCAATGTGATAACTTGAAAATGTCCAGGCCTGATCCACATCATTTTGATGATGCCTAAAATGTCAATGTGTAGTCAGTTCATTTCATCTTTCATTGTGTTGTGCCGACCCATGTTCAATATTTCCACTGTAATTATCTTTTTGCTGCTCCAGATTATCTTTTCTTACATAGCAACTTCATGAACTAAATATCTCAAAGACTAGAATAGCCATGTCATGAAAACCATTAATATTCTGAAAGATTGTCAAATTTTCCACAGCATTATGTTGACTTGTGGGGCTCATCAAATGGCTCATCAAAATTTATTCTAAATTTTCTACCCATATGGTTTTCTTGGTAAAGAATAGGAATTGTTTATCATCGCCTTTTCTCTAGCAACTTTCTACATTGCTGTTATATGTATGCATGTGCTAAGGCAGTACAACAAACTGGGGTAGGAAGACATATTTAATCTGTATATGTGTTTATGTAGATGTAAACACACACATACACACACACACACATTGAGGGAGATATATATATTCATGGAATAAATTTGTAGACAATTTGCCTTTTTAAAAGAAATTGGTCAGTTGGATCATATAATCTGGGCAGCTGCAAATGTGTCAAAGAATAGACAGGACTAAATTCATATATTGTTTGAACAATGTAAAATTAGTACATTTGCAATAAATTTAAATGTAAAACTTTTCTTTCTCATCCCTACTTTAAGGGAAGAATGCTTTCATAGTTTCATTAACAATATTACTAATGCAGGGAGCTATATACTGAATTTTTCAGTCTAAAACTGGCATTTGGTGTTTGAATGGAAGGATGGAAATTGTACCTGGAAAAGTAGATGGACGAAGAACAAAAATGAAATTTCATCTAATTTAATTGACTGAATCAGTATGATTAAAATTGCATTACACTGATTAAATACAAGTAGTATGATTACTCCATGTACATTTAGTCATTTTACCATTTTTCCCCATTAAAATGATGCAAAACTTTTGGAGGACATTTGCAGGGTTTGGGGTTTGCAAATGGCCCAGGTTTGTTCAATTCTGTTGTATCTAGGGTCAAGAATTTCATTACTTGTGTCTATGCCAGATCACAATTGTCTCTTTGAGTGTAGTACTATAGGGCTTAAGAGCTGCAAGTGACGACTCTATATAGAATGCTCTAGGTAGTGGCTATATATCTATTCAAAGAATAGGAAGCAAATCCATTCCATTAGCTCTAATTCATTTTGGTTGCATTAGTAAAGATATTTTTTTCTAATGCTCTCAAAGGTAGAGCTGGTAACTTTGTGTATGCTTAACGGTGCTTCCATCTTAGCACTGGCTAACATTTCAAGAACACATAAAAGCCTTTTAACAAACATGAGTCAGATCTTATGATATTCTGTCAAGTTAACTACTATTACTATAATTATCTAATGGATGGAGAGTGAATAGTTTCCACTTCCTCTTAGGCAACCCTATAGTTATATAAAATAATTCCTACCTTGCTGTTTTCAAGTCACATTTTGCCTCTCTGAAATTTTTCCCATTAGTATTTTTAGTTAAATGAGAAGTACATGAATTGTTTTAAGTTAGCTTATATAGGCTCCAGCTCGATACAATATGAGATTATTATGTAAAGACCTACATAATTTTCCTTAGAAAGGAGCTAGAAAGTACATGAAATGCCTATTTCTCTGTATTTTATTGGTACATTTGTCATATGATCTACAACTGCATATTTTGCTCTAAAACAAATACATAGCATTGTATAGAGAATAAGTGAAGCAGGATACATATTTCTTCTCTTTCCACTAAAAATGGTTTCAATCTGAATGTTTTCCCATTGATGGAGAAATCTGTGTTTTTGTCACCTTAGGAAAATGCTATGGGCATAAGTGTATAGCTGAATGGAAAAATGGAGAAAGACGAAGACAGTTTACATGATTCGTATATTAGAAGCTTTAATTCCATATTGTAGTGACTGGAGGTCTACAACAACTCACTGCAGCCCTCTCATTACAGCCGACTCACCAGGGTCAACTCACCATTGCCAACACACTATAAGACAACTCACCACAGGACAGGAGTTACACTAACATCAAAGGAAAAAACCAATAGAAACATTAAAGAAAGGATGTTAAAGGAGGGACAAAATTAAATGACACAAATTAAAATATTTTTAAAATTATTTTAAATAATTAAATTGAATTGTTGAATTGTCCTACAGTCAGTTATCCTATGAGAGCTGGCCATGGCAAATTGGCTGTGATGAGTTGGCCTTGGTGAATTGGCTGCAGCAAGTTGTCCCATTCCAGTGGCTGGACCAAAAATGACTAATTTTCATCATTCAGTTCCATCTCATGTCAAGCAATACCTTTGGTCCATTTCCTGTTTAGAATCACCAGGATAAGAATTGATGGACATTTGCAGTTTAATAAACCAATGAGAAAGAAAGAACTTGAGAGGAAAAGGAATTCATCAAGAGAAAGTGAACAACCCGGATTTTTATCTCTCAGTTTCAAATCACTGATAAGCCTTCCTTTTACCCTTAGAAGAGGAATGAGCTACATCAAATTGTAGAATCCCTACTGCAGGTGCCCTCTGCTAAAAGGAAGGCAGTAGTTACTTGTTACTAAACCTTCTCTATGACAACCACACAGACTTTGTAATACTTGAAACATAGTCTTTGTAGTACTGTTGCACTGGCTAACTAACTTGGATTTTCTTGAATGTTAAATTTTTCAGTTGTATTGCTAATAATTTGCCATAAGCCTCTCTTTCAGAAACCGGGACTTGCAGGAGAGCATTTAATACATTGTAGTTTACAGTTTCATTTTTAGCTGTTCTCAAAATGGGTTTGGGTAAAATATAAAGATGGGTATGAACCATACTTATTTTGATGCTTTACTTTGCAAATGTGGTCTTTTACTTTTCCTTGGAATACAATGCTCTTTTCTATGGCTATGCTCACATATTATTGGCTGCTTTAATTCTTGTGATGTTAACTGAACAGATGACCACTTGTGGACTTATGACCACAATTGAGTCAATTTTTGTTGCTAAGTGAAATATTTGTTAAGTGAATTTCTCCCCATTTTATGACCTTTTGTGCCATAGTTAAGTGAATCACTGAAGTTAAGTTAGTAACCCGGTTATTTAGTGAATCTGGCTTCCCCACTGACTTTGCTTGTCAGAAGGTTGCAAAAAGGCGATCACATGACCCCAGGACACTGCAACCATCATAAATACAAGTCAATTGCTAAGCATTCGAATTTTGATCACATGATCTTGGAGATGCCGCAATGGTTATAAGTGTGAAAAACGGTCATAAATAGTTTTTTTCAATGGCATTGTAACTTTGAATGGTTGCTAAATGAACTGTTGTAAGTTGATTTCCTGTATTTCTAAACCAATCAACTTTTGATTTGAAGTCCTTTGTTGTGCTAACTACAAAAGTAAATGCTCTATCCATATCTCCCTTTACATAGGGAGACCCCATTTTATCAGAGTACTCTAATAAACTGTTTTAAAATGATTTTCTGACTTGGTTGCTTATTGGGAAAGGTAAACTGAGGCAGAACCTATGGCTAGATTTGGCCAACATCAATCATTTCTCCTTTATTCCTTTTCTGGAAATCTCCAAAAAAATTTATTTAACACAAGCCTTTATTATGATGTACCATTTATGTATTTATGTATGTATGTATGTATGTATGTATGTATGTATGTATGTATTTATTTATTTATTATTTAAAAGTAAACATGTTTATGTTTTAATTCTTCACAAGTGGAGTAGTGCCTTCCTGACAAACAGGCAACAAATAGTAAAAATAGGAAACACCCTATCAAACCCTGCACCAGTTATCAGTGGTGTCCCACAAGGGAGCGTTCTAGGACCCACACTCTTTATACTATATATTAATGACTCTTGTGATCACTTTATTAGCAACTGTGTCCTCTTCGCTGATGATGTAAAACTATTCAACACCACCGTCAATGCTACCATCCTTCAAAAAGGCTGTGATTATATGTCAGAATGGTCTAACAGTTGGCAACTCCAAGTCTCTACCAACAAATGCTCTGTCCTACACATTGGTAAAAAAAATCTATATGCCAAATACAATCTAGGCAGATATGACCTTGTTGATGACTCTCACTTTGTCAAGGATTTTGGAGTTCTCATATCAAATGATCTAAGTGCCAAAGCTCACTGCAACAGTATTGCCAAAAAGGCTTTAAGACTTGTAAATTTAATTTTATGAAACTTCTCCTCTGGTAATACTGTTTTGCTAATTAGGGCATTCAAAAACTTTGCTGGACCAATACTTGAGTTCAGCTCTGCTGTCTAGAATCCGCACTGTATATCTGACAAAAATACAATTGAGCGTGTCCAGAAGTATTTTACCAGAAGAATATTACATTTCTCTCTTCACAACAGAATACCCAACAGCACCAGACTGGAGATTCTTGGCTTAGACAACCTTAATCTATGCCGACTAAGATTAGATTTAAGCATAGTACATAAAATCATCCGTTACAACATCTTACCAGTTAATGAATATTTCAGCTTTAACCACAACAACACTAGAGTGCACAACAGTTATAAACTAAATGTAAACAACCCCAAACTCGATTGCAGGAAGTATGATTTCAGCAAAAGAGTGGTCAGTGTCTGAAACTTACTACCTGATTCTGTTGTCACCTGCTCAAACCCCCATTCCTTTACCCTCAGACTAAACTCTATTGACCTCACCCCATTCCTAAGAGGTCTATAAGGGCGTGCATAAGCGCACAATCATGCCTATCGTCCCTGTCCTATTGTCCCCAATTATTAGTTCCTATTTCTTATATTTAAACTTATGTTTATTCTTGTTTCTGTTATATTGTAAGCTTTTGACAAATAAAATATAAAATAAATAAATAAATAAATAAATAAATAAATAAATAAATAAATAAATAAATAAATAAATAAATAAATGTTCTTTGTTTAGGACAGGGTCCTGTTCAGTGGGATCATTTATATTTAAAACTAGCTGATAATCTGGCATTGCCTGGGTATTTATTTATCCTAATACTGTATTAAACAGGAATGATGATGTCAAATGGCAATGTAAGTGTGGAATGGGCTCTCCTCTCACCTTCCATTAACATCTCCACAATTCCTGAAGAGGCAATGGCAAGAGCAACTTCCCCCTGAGCTCTGATTTCGGTGAGAATGAAATTAGTTAAAAATGTTTTCCCTGTGCCCCCAAATGGTCATACATTTGTCCTCAAGAATAATCAAAGCCTTGTTGAAAATGTCTGGACCAAACGTAAATTTACTGTTGGATTTTCCTCCTTACTAGAGGGAGCCCCCTTGTGGAGTACTGTGAAGCTATTACCGTGGCAACACCACCATGCTGTAGGGTGTATCTTAACAGAACACGCATCCCAAGGGGTGTTAGGAGTGTCTTACCCCCACAGTAATTATTTCCAGAGAGTAAGTGATCTGTGTACCAATTTTGGTTGAAATTGCTTGAGGTGTTCCAGAGTTATGCTGGAACACACACACACATGCACACACACACATACACACACACACACACACACACACACACACACANCACACACATGCACACACACACATACACACACACACACACACACACACACACACACAGCCATTTATATATATATATGAAAGTATGTAAGGGTCAACATCATTACATAGGTTACAGGATAGAGATATTTTCGTTTACATCCCTGGTAGATGGATCTGGATATAAATAGATCTGGATGATAGCTATTTTTGTAAGATCCATGGGATAGAAGCTTCTATCAAGTTTGCATACACATTTGTCTGAGCCCGGAAGCCAACTTCTCCTCTCTTTTCATGAATATCCATTAATTCCATTTAATCCCAGTGCAGTGTTGATCCAGTTGCTATCACCATTACAGCAATATGAGTATTAATATTAATAATCACTTAGTGTTTTAATTGTGTTATTTCTGCCTGAAAACCATTTCTGTTTAGACGCTGTCTCTTGTGAGCTATTGTTCTTGGTTAACATCACTTGAATTGCAATTTTAATGTCCTCCTTTAGTGGGAGATGTATATTTTAAAATATCAACAATTAAGTCATGCCTAATCTGTTCCCATGAAACATTCCTTCTTTCTTCTCTCACTTTGCAGCATTAATGTCAGACATAAGGAACATTTTCCCTTCTATGCTGATATAGTATGAATCTATAAAACTAAGATAAAGGATCTGATAATTCTGAACAAAGATGGTCTCATCGTGCTCAGTAGAATGGATGAATCTATGCAGGGAAGTGAAGATGTAGGTTTCATTATGAATGCAAAGGCTACAACAATGTCACTTAGGCTGTTGTAGGTGCTGTCAGCCTTTCAACATAAATCAGGATCAGGAAACCAAAGCCATGTAGGCCAGTAATATTTTTGCTGTAAAGCTATACGAACAAAAATTTGCAAGTTTGATGTGCTTCCTCCTGCTCCCCTCTTCCATCTTTGTGTGAATTAAGGAGGCCTTGTCTGAGATGTTTATTCACATTACATTCTTGCCCCAAATTCAGCCTCTTTTATCTGACCTAGATAGCTTTTCTTTCTCCTGTCCCTCAGGGCCTTCACTTGGAGAGCAAGGCAACCATACAGATTGATTAATTAATTAAATAAACATGCTCTGTCTTTTACATGAAAACAGAGAAATGGGGATTTTTATCTAGTTAATAGTTGCATGTTATGATATAGTGAATGGTGATTCAGGATGAATTCAATCTGGGGAAAAAAGATTATTCTTTAACATGAAAGAGTGCAGGATAAAAATGTGAGAGAATATCATACACATGATTGACAATTTGGAGGGCTAAAGTACCGTATATACTTGCATATAAGCCGATCTCGCATATAAGCCGACCCTTAAAAAACTGCCCCAAAATGAGGAATTTTGCAAAAACTCGAATATTAGCCGACCCCCAAATACCATGGTGTTCAACCCCTGATCTCACCGTCAAGGCTCACCGTCAGAAAGATTCTGGGAGAACAGGGCTTTGGGCGTGACTTCCCTGAACAGCAGAAGTGAAGCCCAGAGGGAAAAGGCAGCGGGGCAAAAGTTGCGGCTCATCGTCCATCCAGGGAGAAAAATGGCTGATTTTCGCGTGCGTTTTACTTGACGCGAGGGCTGCTAAGGGCCAGCTGACAGGGAGTGCGAGAGCCAAGACTCTCATCGCGGGAAGCTGCCATGCTAAGTCGCTGCTCCGGCGCAAATCAAGGCATGGCCACCGATAAATCAGATTTATGAGCCGACCCCCAAATTTGGAAAAAAAAAAAAAGCGTTCTAAAGTTGGCTTATATGCGAGTATATATGGTAACCTGCTTAGAAAAATGCCTGGGCACATGCTTAAAAAAATGCCTGTATTTTGTGAATAGGTAGTTCAGGCAAGTCTATTCATATGTATACATGGCCAAAGGATAAACATAAATTCTAAAAGCATGATTTATTTGATTGTTTATTGTGAAAGATTTAGAGAAAGGGTGAAGGACACAAGCAAAGGTGGTATTCAGCAGGTTCTGACCAGTTCTGGAGAACCGGTAGTGGAAATTTTGAGTAGTTCAGAGAACTGGCAAATCCCACCTCTGACTAGNAGGTTCTGACCAGTTCTGGAGAACCGGTAGTGGAAATTTTGAGTAGTTCAGAGAACTGGCAAATCCCACCTCTGACTAGAGATTTTACAGTATCTTCCCCTGCCATGCCCACAGAACTGGTTGTCAAAAAGTTTGAATCCCACCACTGGACACAGGGTAATGAAAGGATCTGAATTTGAGAAAGATAATTTTTGGATAGGATCAAAGGTGGATCTTAAGAAAAGAATTAACATTGGAAAAACAAAAATAATGAAAGAAGGAAGAGTCAAAGTAAATGACCACAGGAAGCGAGAATAGAAGTTCTATATGAGGAATTATTAGACGATAGATGGGTCTTTCAATAAAATGAATGGAAAGAGAACATACGGAAAGGTGATTTGGAGCAGAGGCTATTTGGAACAGAGTGAAAAGAATTATGTTACAAAGTGTCACTGAAGTGTATTAAGTTATGCTTATGTGAAATATGAAAAAGATGGTTGGTAGAATTTATGGATGAGAGAAAATGAATACAAGAGTATGACTTCTGCAGAAAAAAAAGACAGAAAAATTGATAGTGTATGATATATATTTAGAAAAAAGGGCTAAACACGGAAACTCCAGCTAAAAGTGACAGTGATGAAATGGTTTGGGAAGAAACCGAGGTGAGATAATGCTGAAAGAAGTATCACTGAGACCTCTATGGAATTATACTGATATAATGAAAAGTGGAATTAAAATTCTCACAGGAAATGTGTCCAATAAGAAGTGATTAAAAATCCTGTGAAATTTTGAAAGGAAACAAGCTGCAGACACAGGCAAAATAGGAGATGAAATATTACAAAATGGAATAGTTGATCTGTGTTGAGGTAATTCCCCGTTAGGAGAATGAGCGCACACAGGGAGACGTAGTGAGAATGGTGAAGAATAACACACAAACAGCACACAGCTACACTGTATAGTAAAATGTAGGTTTTACTTCCAGTAAACGGTTAAACAAAGTCCAAACACAGTCCAAGTCATTCACGGTTAAAGCAGTCAGTTTTCAGTCCAGGGATAATTCAGTAACAAAGTCCAGTATCCTAAAAAGTTCAGTAACAGACTTACATCAAATCCAATAATAACTATGATCAGCAACAATCAATAGGGAAATGCAGGAATGGCAACACTCTCAGCAACAACAGAACAGAACAACCCAGATTTCTGGCTCCATCTTATGGCCGTTTGAGGAGCCACACCCAATTACCATTTTAGCATTCCCTTAAAGACACAGTATAAAAATGTCTATCCTGGTTTATATATTTTCCAACCCAACTGTTAGGTGACTTACATTCCTAACAATCTGTATGGAATTGAAGATTAGATTATAAAAGCAATAAGAGTGATGTCTAATAAAAATAAAACATGGATAAGAATGAATGAATGTTTAATACTGTAATTGGTTCAGCATTAAAACAGAGAATAAGATGTTGATGTCTCTTTGGTGTTTTTCAGCCTCACTAGAAAGACCAGACCAAGAAACAATGCCACAGGAAAGCTAAGAGCAAGGGTTGCCAACCTTTTGGACCTCAGGGACCATCAAACTCATAATTTTAAATTCTACGGACCAGAAACCCGAGGAAAATCCCCAAAAAATTCTGCAGGAAAATTCCCCATCCAGTTTTCCTACCAATTGATCATTTTTCATTTGGAATTGCAGGATACCATCTCCAGCTCCGTTCTTTGGGGGGGGGGGGGGGGGGGNNNGAGAGAGAGAGGGGGGGAGGGAGAGACTTTTGGCTTCATGCAAGGAAAACAGCAGAAGCAGCAGAAGTCTTTTTTTCTCTCCCCCAAACTCCATCAGAAATTAGTCTTTGTGAGATTTGTCATGCCAGCATAGCCTCTTGGAACAGGATGCCTTGTAGTGTTCCAAAGACTCATTTCTGATGGAGTTTGGGGGAAAGAAAGAAAGACTTTTTCTGCTTTCCTTGCATGCAGCCAGAAGCAGCAAAAGAAAGAAGTGGAAAGAAGCAGCCCGGTGGCCAGGTGAGACGCATGGGGTGAATGGGGCAAGTTTCCCTCCTCCAACCTTTCCCCCTCCCCTCACTAACTCGTGTTCACAATGCAAGTGACAGAAGCCTTGTGTTCCCACCAGCTTGCATTCCTGTGCAGCCTCTATTAATTGCTTTGGGGGGTGCTTTGGGGATAACATTTCTCTGCGGACCACTAAAATTTTCTCATGGACCACCAGTGATCCCCAGCCCACTGGTTGACAACCACTGGCGATGAGTACTTTTACTGAGAGTGGCTATAATTACAGAAATTTGTAGTCTTGCTAGTCTGATTATGCTGTGCCTCCTGCTGTTCTCATAATCAAGTGAATTAGGGAGGTATATATTTAAGGGAATCTTGATCTCATAGCACATAAGTAGACTCAACCGGAAAACAATTAGCATCTTAAACCAAGCCATGTCCAAAAATGCAAGGGAACTCCTGGAAACCTGGCTTCAGAAAAATTAGCCATCAATAGACACATAGAAATAAACCTCATTTACCTACCATTCAAAAGAGATAAAATCCTAGGAATGAAACAAAAAGACTAGAATACAACCTCTCCAAAAGCCAACATTCAGATAAGCACCAGCAAAACAATTTTCTAATCAGGGAAGTACCAAGGAGGAAATTACACCTTCACCAAAATTAGTAAGAGGAATTAACATTGTATCATATTACTACCTTAATAAATCTTATGATGAAGTATAACGAGAAGGATTTCTTAGAGATGAATGTAAAGTTCATACCATCTAAAAATTCAGGGCAAAGTCAAATGTATTTCTCTTTAGCCACTGTCTATGTTAAAAGCTCACCTAAAGCGAATCATGATAAGGAACTGCAGTGACATTTGCAAGCTTATGTTGGAACATATAGTATGTAATGCAAGTTTAATTTAACTACAGGTTAATCAGTTTAATTTGTATGCTGTCTGATCATAGTACACAATTTAAAAGTGTGATTAAGAAAAATGCAGAGAGTTGTAAATTTAAAATCTAAAGAAGAAAACTTGAATTTATGTCTGTGTCAAAGTTACTTCCTTACTTGCTTACAGGGCTTATATCCTGCTCCAATTTTTATTTATTTCTTTACCTAACAAGCTGCTGCAATCAAGCAACTTGAAATAAACAAGAGATAAATGCAACTTGTGACTAAAATATTTTCAAGTTGTAATTTATCTCTCGGTTGAGGAATTTATAAAACAAACAAATTCAATACAAAGCTATAAATGGTTGAAAGGGTTTTGGTTTGAAAGGGTTTTATTTTTCTTAGGCAATGAACTGACACATACTTCACGTGGGTAGAAAGGGGCTGGGTGGGTAACATGATAAAGTATTCAATATCCACTCAGCCCTGATTTTGGGAGTTAATTATATATGTTCAGCATTTCAAATTAAAAAATATTTTTGAACAGTGGAAAATAATTTTCTTCCTAAGCTTTTGCTATAATGCATTATTTATATAGGATGCTTGAGTGCTTTATGCTGATTACATTAATCTCTCTAATATCTACATCAGTCAACTGAGATATTTGTTTGGTTCATGTTTTTGTGTTTGGCCCAGTACATGTTTGTGTAAGTATGTGTATGCGTGTTCAGGAATTTATATCCACTCATCTTTGCAGATAACAGGCTGATTTACAGAATCATCATACAATATCAAATTAATAATAGATTATAATACATCTGAACAAAACTGTAAATGAACACATTATCTCAAGGAATGAAAATAGAAAAGCAAGAAGTAAGCAAATAAATGAACAAATAATTGTGCCTGCACCAAAGAGTCGTTAAAGCCCCTGTCCCACTGCACCAACGGATGCAAAGAGTATGTAAAATGGACAAAAAAGCTTGCCATCCGTTGGAAAACGCGATGCATCCATTGTGTACTCATTGCATACGTGTTTCATACGCTCTATCCATCGAGCATCCATCCATGAGATTTCATCCATGCAAGAAGTTTTGAGCTGCACAAAACTGTGAATGGATGAACTTTCCGCCGCGTACAATGTACATCCGCGCATATACAGGCAACAACGTTCTATGTCCGTTATCATCCGTGAAATGTCTGCTGTATCCTCTCGGCATCCTCTGGCCATCCTCACAACTCACATTTGTCCAGCTGAAAACAGAAAGAGGGAGGGAAACGAGAAGTACACGGAATGTCCACACAGCGTTAGTAAGCATGGAAATAGAAAGGATGTAAGCGGAGCATCTCGTATATAAAGGATTAAAATGGACAAAACGTTTGTATATGGATGTATCTCAGATATTTAGGATGTCTGGATATGCTAGAGTATGTGGAAGACACCTACGACAACCAAATTTTATAAAAGGGGGAGGAAATCACCTGGATCTCAATATGAGTCCAGCAGCTGTGGTGACAGACCTCTTCACCCTTGGTCTTGGTCTTCCACATCATCCATTGTTCCTCACCATGGATCAAACACAGTCCTTATGGTAGCTGCGATCATTAAACACAGAACCAAGCCCGTTCAGACTGTTTCACCTTTTATACAGAAGGAGAGAAGGAGACGTTCAAGAGCTATGTGTCGTACCGAGGATGGATTGGGAGAAGAATGGAGTTTGGACTGTATGAGAGCTGATGGTGGAGTCTGAGGAATAAAGACACATTGTGCATTCCAGCACTTCATGAGGATGCCACCAGCCATGTTTGATGAACTTGTAGAGGTCTGAGACCCAGGTTGACCAAGCCAACGCACCATTCATCCCAACCTGGACTCTGGACTGAGTGGCACTGACTCTGCAGCACCTGGCCTCTGGAACACATACAGAAACATGCAGTATGCTGGAGGGTGCCCACACAACAGCATCAGCAGAAGTGGTCAGAGTAAGTGGTGCAGGACATCATTGAAGAATATGTGGAGAGCTCCTCATTATCCCCACCACTGAACAAGCTGGAGGAAAGTTGCAAGAACAAGGTATCAGAGTGGAACTTTCCCACACCATTGGAAGCACATGGCCTGCAAAGCTCCAGCAACTCAGGGTCCACTTATTACAACTACAAGGGCTTCTTTAGTATCATCACTCTTGCCATGGTTGATGTTGACTACAAGTTATGTAACATCGATGCTTCAAGGCACAACAGGTCAGCTTCAGATAGCAGGTATACAACGCCAGGACCTCAAGGATGGGCTGGAATGCAACCTCATCATGGTTTTCCAGATCCAGACCCCCTACCCAACATGCGACAGGCAGGTCCATGAGGGTCTGGCTCCACGTAGATGATGAAGGGCTTCCGGTCTGAGGATAGTTGTCACTGTAGACAAGCGAGAGAGAAGTTCTGTGCTGGTCTTGATTGTGTCCCTGATCTCAACAGACAGTGTGCTCTGACCCTCCAGTCTGCCTCTCTCCTACATCCTGTGGTAGCTGGGGTGGGGGTGGGTTGGTCTCTGCGTGGCTGCGCTTCTTGCTCATTTGTGACAGGGGATCCTCCAAGTCCTCCGGCATGGGAGTGCAGCTGATTGGGGGGGGGTTCTCTGCCCTGGGGCTCCGAAGACATCTGGACAGGGCAGCTGTCTCCTGGCTGGAAGAGGACTGGCTGTCTGTGCGCTGTCTGAGGGAGAGGGTTGTCAGAGGGCTGCTCCTCGGTGGGATCTCACTCTCCAAGAAGCTGCCACTTGGCCATACGTACATCTCCGCGGTCCAGTGAGCTTTGACAGCCGGCCTGCCCAGATTTCTTCACGTGTAGCTTGCATACCAGGTGTGCATGTGCTTCACCATCCTAGGATACATCTGCAGTGTAGCCCAGTGCTCTCGCCTTGTCTCTCCAAGCTGCTCTGCTTCTCTTGTGTTGCGACAGTGTCTGTGCCTTTCTCCAGAGGTACTCGTTTCTCCCTCAGCCAATTCCAGCACCTCTCCTCATCGCTCTTCGAAACGGTGTTACTGTTTCCTCTCTCCCTTCTCTTCCCTTGCTCTCTCCTCCCTCTGGCAGGGCCTCGCAGCAGGCTTTGAGGGCCTTGGGTCTGGTCCACCACAGCAGCAAAGCAGTAGTTAAAAAAATAAAAAAAAGTAGCACCAGCCCAGCCAGCACCAAGAAGCAGGAAAGAACCAGCAGCACCAGCACAGGGGAAGCACGCAACAGCACCAAGCAGCAAGGCAGAAGCCACCAGCAGCACCAGCAGCAGCAGCACCACCACCACCACCAGCACAGCCGCAGGGGTGGAAGCAACATCAGCCCATGCAGCTTCAGAGTCAAGTGCCAAAAGGGGTGGATGGCTGGTTCTGTCCTTGCCAGGCGCTGGCAGGAATAGGCACAGGCTGTCTCTCTTCTGCCCTGACTGACGAACCATGGTGTTCTTGAATGACGTCCTGATGGCAGCACGTCTTTCCATCTGAATGCTGATGTGTGCGAGATGCAAATCCTTTTATATCCCACTGAGCTGCGCAACTCATACTCCCCGCATGATGCAGTGAAACGCTTTTGCATCCTATATAATCCACTATGCATCCGCTCTGTGCTTCTAATACGGCGTCCTGATGCATCCGCGTCTCCGCTATGCGTCGCGACTCCGCTATGCATCCACTTCGCATTCTCTTCCGGAAGCCCCTTTGGATGTGTCATCTGCTTCCTCTCGTCCATCGCTAACTTTCCTGTGAACATCTGCTTAACATCCCGCTCACATACTACCCCCGTCCATTCCTTTCCGTTCTTTCCGTTGTGTTTATGCAAATTCGGACCACTTTGGAGGCGGATAACAATCAATGGATGGAGCCACCCCCAAAATTTTGCTCATCCGCTGTGTCCTTTTTGCATACGTTTTGCATCCATTGGCCAGTGGGACCTAGCCTTAACATTCACACATCAGTATATGAAGTCGTTACTGTAGAATCAAAGTATCAGAACAGAGAAGGCATTATTCCTTCTTCTCACATGATGGACACCTGACATTTGAAAAGCAGTTTCGCCTAATAATATGACAGGGCTCTTTAATT
This sequence comes from Laticauda laticaudata, assembly GCA_004320025.1. Classification (NCBI taxonomy): domain Eukaryota; kingdom Metazoa; phylum Chordata; class Lepidosauria; order Squamata; family Elapidae; genus Laticauda; species Laticauda laticaudata. The sequence continues at coordinate 4,468 of BHFT01025125.1, read as the reverse complement.
TTGGGAAGAAAGTATTTTCTGGATATTTATTTTCGGGCTCTTTAATTCAGGGAAGAAGGTATTTTCTGGATATTTATTTATTAGGGATTCATTCAGAATATTAAGAGAGCATTTTATGGCTCCTAGGTCTCAGCTGTTCTTGTCCAGCCTGGGTAGATTGCTTGTCAAGCACCAGCGAAATCAGGACATCAAGGCAGTTCAAACGAATATAAAGATTCATTGCAAGTTTAAGCTCTCTACAAGGGTCTGAACTGCAGGTAGTCCTTGACTTAGAACAATTTATTTAGTGACCAACAGCACTGAAAAATTTGACTTATGACTGTTTTTCACAGTTACGACCTTTGCAGCATTCCCCATAATCATGTGATCGAAATTCAGATGCTTGGCAATGGGTTCATATTTATGACTATTGCTGGATTCCAAGGTCATGTGATCACCTTTTTGTGACCTTTGTGTGACAAAGACAATGGGGAAACCAGTTTCACTTAACATGTTACTAATTTAACAACTGCAGTGATTCACTTTAACAACTGTGGAAAAAAAAGGTTATAAAATGGGGCAAAACTCATTCAAGTTCTGAATGTTTTAATATCTATCATTTTTGTTCTCTGGTTAACTGAGAATGGAACATCAATATTGGCTTTTATTACTTATGGGGGTGTCATTCCAGTAGAGATCTCTAGGAAACCAAACAGTGAATTGTGACCCTTAGCAATGGGGCCAATGGTTCTAAAACCTATGATTGTTGTCTTATTAGCATTTCTTTTCTTGTTCTCCCATGGATGTTGTAGTATACAATTTACACATGCTTCTTTTTCTGTTTATACATCATAACAAATTTCACTGGGTCAACCCAATTGTAAGGCTTCACGTGGTTTCATCACAATAAATGATGTGATGCGTAAGTACCTAAAGATCACGACATCAGACATGTAATTTTATGAAACTTCTGATTTCTGCATAGCATATGCAGAGTCTGTTTTTCTACCTTCTTATCCAACACAAACTCTGGCACATTTGATTATTTGGAGGTTCACAGCTTCTATTGCCATTCCCCCTCCCCCAGTCTTGCTGAATTTCACTTCTTCTATCAGACTTTACAGCGGGTTCATCTATTATTTAGTTTGGATGGCTGTTGTGTGACTCTGGGTGACTAATATCCAATTATAAGCAGCAGCACAATTATCAAAACACAAATGAAGAACACATCACATCTGAAGCAATAACCATACAATATCTAGACAAATAAAACTGATAATGAGATCACCTAACCTCCTGGCCCAATACATGAGGGAAAATAGGTCCTCCCTCCTTTATGAAAGACTGGCAGGTCAGGGCCATCCATATTTTAAGAGTGTGTTTTAAACACTAGATAATAAGTTACAAAAATGCTATTGATTTCTTCCCAGCTAAGTTAATTCTACAAGGCCTTGACGTAACCTGTCATTTGCTTCTATACATTTCTTAAGTCTTAGTAGAATTGACTTCATATAACACAAAATTTTGACATAAGATTTCTGAGAGTATTCTATTCAATTATTATTCATGGTCATTTTGCAAAAGGCCATCAACAGGGTGTGTGCCATTGAGGAAACCATAGTTTCAGTTTCAATTCCCTCATTCATGGTTATGATTCAGTTCAATTCAATTCAATTTATTACAGTCATAGACCAGAGACATGGTTATGATTAACATAATACTTTCCTTGCATTTGGAAGTTAATTTCCTGACTCCATACTGATTTAAATTTATAACAACAGTGAGAAAAGAAAACAGAAAACAAAAGAAAAAGAAAGGAATCTGGAAGAAACAAAATCACCACAGAAGGCAATGTTGTCATCAGTAGCCCATTGCCCACCTAAACCAAGTTTTGGAGGAAATTATAATTTTTAAGGACCTATTTGAAACTTCCTCCAAATTTTGGAGGAAATGATAATTTTTAAGGACCTATTTGAATAAATCCGGAAAGAGCACAGTTTGAAGTTCTAGGATGGGGTAGGGCGGAGAATGCTGTTCTGATTTCAAGAACATATTTGGTGTGGTTTTTGAGATGAAAAATATTAACAGATTAACACTGGCATCTCTAGCATTTTGCAATTTGAAGTGATAAAGAAATCAGTTGAAAAGTGCAATTTCCAAGGAAGCCTTTTCAAAAACTAGAAGTCAAGATTTGTTTCCAGGACCGCAATTGTATATTTATTATTTGGATTTGTAGGTATAGCTTTCTTGACCTTTCTTGATGGAATAAATCCACTATGAGTAAATAAAGCAATGGTGACTTTTTCGAAGAAAGCATATCTGCATATCATACATGGCAGACGGGCTTTTGTATCTAAGGAAAGTACATTTTTTCAGAGCCTTGTTATTCATGGTTATTCAGAATGGAACCCCTGGGTAAAATGAGGGGCACTTCTATCCCCTGCCCACCATGACAACAGAAATAGCTTTCAACCACAGTTACATGCCACTGTATGACAGCTAGGCCTTTACAAGGCCTTCAGAAAATTTGATCTTCAGAAAGCAGAAAAAAAGGAAGTTTTAGAGTAAAAGAATATATTAAATTCTCCAGGACTGCTTGTATCTTTCTATACCTGGCTAAAAAGCAAATTGTTTGTTTCCTTCTTTTAGGGAGATGGTCTATTCAGAAATGTGAAATATAAATAACATAAATAATTCCAAATGTAAAAAAAAAGAGGGAACCTTTTTTCATTTGTGGTGGTCCTGTATAGAAACCTAAAAATACTGGCAGAAAATTAGAAATTGGTTGGAAGATATAACAAAAGAACAGATCGTGTACAAACCAGAATCCTTCCTGTTAGGGTTTTTTGATAAACAATTATCAAAATTAACAATTATACTTCAATATATTATAGTAGTTGGAACAGTTGGTATAACTGGCTAGAACAAAGAGAGATTCTATATTATAAGGCAAAAAAGAATAAGAATAAGATAAACTCATATGAGCGATATATAAACACTTGTAAGGACAATGGTGCNGTAAGGACAATGGTGCGTATATGGCATAAATTAAGGGAAGAAAAGATCTTACAAACTGTCAAAAATGAGAATGTTTTAAATTATTTTCTATTCTTTTTTTTCTCCTTTTTCTTTTCTTTTCTTTTCTGTCTTCTCATTTGTGTATGTGTTATTGATGTGTTTTTAATTGTAAAACTAATAAAATTTGTTTAAAAAAGAAGAAGCTTGTAACGTAAAAACAGAATAGAAGTTGTTCTGAAATGATCACTACAGATCTTGGCCATATAGTTTCATAGCAAAATGCCGCAAAGAGAAGAAAATAACATTAAAAGACAAATAAATGGAGGATCAGATAATGTTAATGGTGATGATGATGACAACAACAACAATAATATAACTGAGCATTGAGTTTCTAGCTGGAAAAAGAAGCCTATGCACAGTCAATACCTGAAGGGCATTAGAAGAAATGTATATGCAGATAGTTAAGATCAGGGGTGTTGAAAAAAAGAAACTGAAGGTTTCATTTTGGCTGGCCAAGAACAAGCCTTGCAGATCAATTCCATGGAAGCAAAAATTCAATATATCAGCAACAACAGCAAATGTTACTTACACCATGAGAAAGATGAAACAGTAGATCACCTTATGAATGGCTGCAGCAAAGTCTCACAGATTGATTATCTACAATGTCATGACCCACTTACCAAACTCATACTTTGCCAGAAGTTTGGGTTCTAATGTACCAAAATTACTGGGAACACCAAATTGACAAAATTCTTGAAAATGAACAGGTCAAGATCTTATGGGACTTTCAAATCCAAATAGGCAGACATCTGTCCCACAACATACCTGATATCACTATCGTGGAAAAGAAAAAAAAAAGGTTTGTTGATATTGCAATACCAGGTGATGCATGAATTGAAGAGAAACAACGAGAAAAAATAACAAATACCACAATCTGCAAATTGAAGTTGAGCGATTGTGGAGGAAAAAAAAAAATCAATGGTTGAACCAATTGGAATAGAGCCCTTGGAGCAATACCCAAAAGATTACTTTGATACATAGAAATTTTGACTTATTAGACCTGAATATTCTGACTTTGCAAAAAAAAAAATCACCTTATTTGGAACTGCCTGTATACTGAGATGTTATCTTAATGGCCCTTAGGTTCTTGGTTAGGACTTGAACTGTTAAGTTTTTACCAGTCTAAGACTGTGAATTGAATTTAAGATTAAATCAATGATAACAGCACTAGCATAGGACTTAGACTTATAATTGCTTCACAGAACTTTACAGCCCTTTGTAAGCAGTTTACATAATCAGCATATTTGCCCCAATAATCTGGGTCCTATCTTAAGGCCCTGTCACTCTGCCCAACGGATACAAAACGCTAGTAAAAAGGACAGTGGAAGAGAAAAATATTCCATCCGTTGTTATCCGCTCTCAAAAGGGGCAAAAATTTGCATAAGCAGAGTGGATAACACGGAAAGGAACA